>JAOTOL010001615.1:0-82500 GCA_034440575.1 Imbricaverruca yamaguchii
TTCCTGGTATCGTTCCCCGGTCCCGTTCCTGGGTCCCATTGCTCGGTCCGTTCCTCCCACCCGTTCTTCAGTCCCGTTCCTCGGTCCCGTTCTTCGGTCCGTTCCTGGGTCCCTTCCTCGGTCCCGTTTTTTGGTACCGTTCCTCGGTCCCGTTCCTCGGTCCCGTTCCTCGGTCCCGTTCTTTCGGTCCCGTTCGGTCCCGTTCTTGGTCCCGTTCCTCGGTCCCGTTCTTCGGTCCCGTTTGTGGGTCCCGTTCCTCGGTCCCGTTCCTCGGTTCGATCCTCGGTCCCGATCCTCGGTTCCGTTCCTCGGTCCCGTTCCTTGGTCCGGTTCTTCGGTCCCATTCCTCAGTCCGTTCCTCGGTCCAGTTCCTGGGTCCCGTTCCTCAGTCCTGATCTCCCGTCCCGTTCTGGTTCCGTATTAGTTCTCCGGTTATGTTACCCCGTCCCGTTCCCGATCCCAGGCCCGATCGGATACAATTTACTGCCATCGTATGTCCATTGCGTGGCCGTGGTATGGAATAGAACGTTGAAATTTCCATATTCAATGCATTTTCACAGTTGGGCACAATACACATATATTGAACTTTTTGGGTGAGAATTCTGGGTATTATCGCTGCTGGCACCCAACATTGCTAAATACTTCTTTTCATCACTTACTATAGTACCATAAATACAATAATGAAGTCCACACCCTATTATATCAATTTCAGGTGCGAGAACGCCTCTCAGAATTTCGGAATCCCCGAGAGGATTAGGTGCCCGTGATGTGACCTGACAGGGTCATATGAGGAGCTATATGAAGAGTGATGATGTGACGAGTGACAAGCGATGCTTGTCGTATGACCTAACAAGGCACGTTATGACCATGGGAACTGGCCCGAATGAGTCTTTGGCTGGTAACTGCGTAGTTGCATTGACAGCACGTTAAACATTTAATTCAAATTACGTCGTTCAACATAAATATTCAGTCACATGATGGGCTGATGGTATATGCAACAATCTCTGCTTAGCAAAGACTTGATCCCACATTCTGTTCAATGCAGGCATTCGGATTACAAGTGTTGTAACACCGAATTACAACGTAGGCTATCATCGAGGCTTTTCATTGTCCAGTGATGTGTTTGTTTATTGGGTGGTTCGACGCACTTTGTGCACATTCACGGCTAATGGCTCCGCCCACACTGTTTCCAGTGATGTGTGCGTTCAGGCTGGATTTAACAACCCCGAAGATAATTGGATGAATTTAGGCCGATGGCACGGTGAGTAGGCAATGGGGTGTGGGGACGAAGTGGCATTGCTATCTCAGGGATATGTCAATAGTGACTGAGGGGATATGCCAATGTTGCTGAGGAGGAGCCATATTTTGTTTGCATTACTGAGTAATGGGTCAGTGAGGATATTTTGGGGATAACTTGCTTGACTATGAGATCCAGGGATACAATACGTTTTCGTGCAATGGCAGCCCAGCAGTGAAAGAGGTGGTTTAATGCTCTATGTGAATAGCTTATTCAGTTCTCAAAAAGTAGCAGATGGGGTAAAAAATGTGTCTGTGGAGTCCATTTCGCTTGATGGCGCTGTGGGAAAAGGCAACAGCAATAAACTGAGGATAAATCTAAATTGTAAACGAAAATGTTGGTGTTCGCTTCCATCATGTAAAAGGTTTAGGAAATGTCTTGAAGATTACTTGTTCTTACACCAGTTTATAACGGAACCTACCAGGCAGGGCTCATTCTTGGACCTTGTCTTCTCGGATTTAATTTGAAAGTGCTTATAATGCGATGGTCGTTATTCTTAGGACCACATGCTGCTGTTAGCCACAGGCGCGCCCAGGGGGCCTGTCCCGCCCTTAGCAGTGAAAGGCTTGTGCTCACTATTCAAATTATCAGGTTCATCGGGTTGAAGAATTAAAACTGACCATTCACATTGAGGCTTGACCTGACATGTCCCGGGTTAAAATGCTACTCGAGGGTTGCCCGTGGGCTTTCTCTGCACACCAAACATGGGTAGCTTTTGGAGAAAGCGAAGAAACGCAGGGCGACCGATGAAATGAGTTCGGCCTTTGACTTCGCAAATTGATGTGATTTCTGAACGGTTTTCTAGAGTACCTCAAGGCACGTTAAATGACACCCACATGATGAAAATTGAAGACATAGCGACGATGCGCGACTACTTGGAGCAATTTAAGCTAAACTTCGATCTTGTGGTTTGACATTGACGTGACCCGGTTTGAAATGATAGACGAGGTTCACCACGGATTACTGTTTGACACCAGATGTGGGTAGATTAGGGCGAAGAAATCGGTTTGACCTTTGACCGTTGCAATTAGTTTGATTTCGTAACATTATAACATGGCACAAGCGACGTCGAATGGCACCCACTTGGTGCAAATTGAACCATAGAGCGATGTCGAATGGCATCAATTTTCTGCAAATTGAAGCCATAGCGATGAAACGCAAGGTCATCGAAAAACTCAATCAAACCTCTGACCTTAATATGTCCCGGTTTTGAAATGTTACTCGAGTTCACCGCTGGCTATCGATTGATACCAGATATGGATAGGTTCGAGCGAAAACGAAAAAAATATCAGGCGGCCGAGGGATCCACTCGATCTTTGTCTTTGGACAACAATTCGATTGCTTAGCTTTCTGACACCGCATAACAAGCTACATCGAATGACGTCCATTTCATGGAAATTTAGGCGATAGCAACCGAACCGCGCGTTCGGTAGAAATTGTTTTAATATCGCTATCTAATAAATCAAACTACCTTTTACCTTGAAGATTAACCTTGACATGTGCCGGTTTTAAATGTTACACGATGGTTCAACAAATATGGCCTGCGGCCATGTTTGAGGCAGGTTTTGTGAAAACGAAAAAAAATGGGAGGCGACCGAAAAAAACGATTTGCGTTGGACCTTGACCATTCAAGTGGTAATGTGAGACCTCTGTAATTGCTTTCAGCGTGTTCGGTGCAAGCAGAAGCATTTGTAGCAATTGATTCGAACGATCATAAAGCCGTCGCTGAATGCCAATGCCAATACAAATACGCCTCTGGCGAACTCGTCGCTGAATACGAATGCGAATACGACGTGAACTTGACGTACGTGCTTAGAGCTGTCCATGACTCCCCTTCGTGATCTTGAAGATTCCCAAGGACACCCAATCACGTTTCCTCAACATATTTATGCGCAGAGGAATGCAGCCTGACACGTACAATGCCTTGCGATGATGCAAATTTGTTGCCTCGCAAAGCACAATTTTCAACCCAAGAAGAAAACAAGATGGTCGAGGTTCTTGAATTTTTAGAAGGTTATTCAAGAATGGTCCGATAACAAACATTTCTAACGTTTGCTGATTTACCATTCAGAAATTTTGTAACGACGGATAGCCAGTGAAGCTCGTTGATTGGGTAAATCGGCTTCTAGTATTTCCGGTGGTTCTCTTGCGTATTTATATTTTCACTTTATAAATGATTACGTGCAATTTTGCGGCAATCATATTCAGGTAGCTGAGGCTTTGGGGACACGAAAGAAATTGGAGGATTCAAATCGACACTTTTCAAAAATTGGGTGACATTTCCCCCAGCCCCCCCCCCAGTGGTTACGCCCATGCTACTGACGATTGTTCGTACTCTCGATTTTTGTCAAGACTACTGACAACTGTCAGTACTCAGAATTGTGTCAAGACTTTTGTGAAGACCATTAACGGTTGTTGTTAGCCTTCTCGACTTTTGTCAAGACTATTAACCATTGTTATTCCTCTTAACTTTTGTCAAGACTACTGGCGATTGTTCATAGCTTCGACTTTTGTCAATATCGTTCGCCACGCGCTTCTTCGTTTTCCCAAAAAGCTGCCTATGTTTGGTATGAAAAGAAAGCTCGCGGGCAACCCTAGAGTAATATTTTAACTCGGGACATGTCAGGTCAAGCCTCAATGTCAATGGTTAGTTTTAGTTCTTCAAAGTCCCCGTGTTTCGTCGTAATGGCTTCAATTTGTATTATGTGTGTGTCATTCGACGTGGCTTGCCACACGTTATTAGAATGTCGAGATATCGAAATAATTCCGAAGGGGGTCGAAGGTCCGGTGTGTGTACAATGATTGAGTGGAATAAGAATAGGAAGACCAAATCTGTTTTTGTTTGCAGCCGTTGTGATAGCCGGCACTCATATTCTATATGAACAGAAGCTCGGACGGTGCTCTCATCGCTGGCCTTAAATTTACATCTGCCACGTTGATGTACTGGACATGCTTTCCACAGATGTTCGACGGATGTTGTGAAATGTGCAAGACAAACCACACGTGAATGCGCACTATTTTATAACCAGCCGGAGTTCATACCGCGAGAGAGCAAGGTGGTAATTGGAGGTGGATCCAGGAAATACCATGCGTGGCACCTGTCGGGAGGGGTGCCATTCCTTTGGATCGGCGCCACTGCGAAAGCACCTGGAAGGGCGCCTCTGGCTGAAAGGTTCAAGGGGGCGGGTTACACTCGGCCCCTCCCGAAGGGACGCCTGGTCTTCAAATGGGGTGTCCGTTTCTTTGAAATGGGCACCTTTTGGCTGAAAAATTTGAGCGGGTGCACTGGTATCTTGTCAAAGGGACGCCTTTTCCCAGCCGAAGGAATGCCACTTCCCATGTGGATGGCACATGTCCTCAGTGCCATATCATTTATCCGCCCTGGTGGTCATTGCGTCGGAATGTCTCCCCGTAAAAGAGGAAAGCATGGGAAAGGTCATGGGAAAGCATGGGAAATTGGGTGTCTATATTCACTGCAGTAAAATAATCGTCCAATTTTTTCCCTGCCACAAGAGGGCAACGTTTAACGCATCCCCAAAGTACGATTTTCAGCAGTGGTGAATCTGAAAACCAGACATCGAAAATAAAAAAGTCACTGAAACCCAAGGATTTTTTTTTCGGGGGGAGGGGAGGGGAGGGAGGAGTAAGTCCTCTCTATAATGTCCAAAGTTACCGCGTCCCTGGTTTGTCCCACACAATTTCGAAACCCTGGTTACACCAATGGTCAATATCATCGAGGTTTGCTTGTGCTTTCGACTTTTGTCAAAGCTATTGATTATTTTTATCACTCCCGACGTATTTCAACACTACTAGCCAGTACTCTCGACTTTTGCCAAACTGTTGACGATTGTTAGTACTCTCGACTTTTGTCAAGACTATCTAGGATTGTTCGTACTCTCGACTTTTGTCAGGACTACTGACGATTGTTCGTAGTTTCGACTTTTGCCAAGATCATTTAGGATTGGTAGCACTCTGGACATTTGTCAAGACTACTGACGATTGCTAGTACCCTCGACTTTTGTCAAGGCTAGCGATTGTTAGTGTTGCGATTGAAAGGCGGCCATACTCATTAGTGGTTGGATGTCCTAGGAAGGATATACTTATACTGGTGTAAATATATATATACATATATATATATATATATATATATATATATATATATATATATATATATATATATATATATATATATATATATGTGTATGTGTATATATATGTATATGTGTGTGTGTGTGTGTGTGTGTGTGTGTGTGTGTGTGTGTGTGTGTGTGTGTGTGTGTGTGTGTGTGCACTTGTACTTCGTGTATACCGAGGCCATTTTCTGTTTGCACACCTGGGAACCGAGGACGTTGGGTGTATACCGAGGACATTTTTGACGTCCTCGGTATTAAAACTTCGTCTGCAGCATTATAAGATGCTTACCAGTCACCTGAAGAGTTTTCTCGACATTCTCGGTTTTCACCATATTTGTGACCGTGTGTGTCCAGCAGGTGTGTGTGTGTGTACTGTGCAGATAAAGTGTGAGCAAGCTGAAATATTTAGTGACGTCCGAATGCATGGTGGGGAACGAATGAGTACTTCTTTGGTACTTGTTTCTTGCCATCTGTGAGTGCAAATAAATTGAATTAAATTATTGACCACATGCAACGAGAAAAACTATAGTATATTCTTTTTAGTTTTAGGCCATTTACCACACACATGCAAAATATATATAGTTGGGTTGTGCGCCCATCACGAGGACAAAGTACAGGCTTGAACGTAAGTATCGTTGCCCACCACTACACCGAATTGGAGGGCGCGACTGGATCATGTCTGCAGCGTGGTGTGCGGCTCGATGGTGTTTGCAGCTTGCTCCAGTCAGGAGAGGATTTGGACAGAATTCAAAGGTGAGTGCTATTTTGGTGAAGCCAACGTAATTTATCGATGTATTTAGCTTCTACAATATGCCGGTACATTCCATGATAGTAGCAGCGGCGAAGTTATATTAATTTGTGGCTCCTCAAGCACCTTCGTTTGGCATCTTCCGTTTAGGGAGATTCTACATGCTTGTGGTTTTTCGTCTGTCGTTCCGTACCTTGGTGCGGTAAGGGCGTGAAATTTGATAGACATTCCTGCATTTCTTTACTCTACGTCGTGCCGACATTTTCGTGTCTTAATCGCATCACAGGCGGATCCAGGAATCAATTCTGGAAGGCACTTTTTACATACATTGGAAAACTTAGGAAGAGGACGTACATCTGAATATTTTTAATGTTCAGGTGACTATAACGTGAAATTAAACTGCTCATACTACCTTCTTGATCTATTGAAATGCTTATTTTAAGCCTAATATGTCAAGGGCGGAGCAAAGGGAGGCCATAATTTGTTCAACAAGTTACTGGTTTTACCAAAGTAGTATTAATTACGCTATCATCGAACGGATGGCTTTATTCTAGTACTTCACGTACTTTGCATGCCCTTATTCATATGATACCACATAGCCAACGAGCTAACTTGTGTATTATACCATTGGCGAACCCATAGAAGTCAAATGGGTATGGTAAGTTCTCTTACCAAAGAATGCAAGCGTTTGAATATCAGAATTGGGTCGCCACAAGTACATATTGATTCTGAGTTTGTACTGAAAGCCAGTGATATGTATCCATAAATTTGCGAGATAAAAATATATATGGTAAACTTTCGTAGGTGAGTGTAGGAGATAATGGAGATATAATGGAGCTTGGGACAATAGCAGCCCATGGAAGGTGACAAGACACTTGGTACCAGATTAACTTAACCCTTTTACGGTATGGTTTTGCTAGACCTGAATCTGTAGATTTGGGGAGGGCATTCCAAAACTGTCCCGCGGAGATTTCTGAATCTATTGGGCCCATTTCAAAACTGAATAGTTCAAGTTAATTTTACCGGTCAGATCTATATTTTTATGATGTCGAGATGGGCTTTTTTGCAATAGCAAAGTCTGGAGGAAAACATGGAGAAAAGTAAAGCCGTATGGGTCTATATATTCTCAATATTCTAGAGTTTAACATATGACGCTATGGAGTTTGTCCTCAATCAATCCATTTCGGCCTACCCATTCCTTTCGTGTATTTTCCTCCACCCCCCCCCCATCATTTTCAGAAATCAACACGCATGCAAAATAGTCACCAGGGAATCATATTATAAAAGACCCTGATTATAGGCTGATGCAGGAATTCTCAGGTGGGGACATGTTTTCCTTGGAGGTGCTTAGTTCGATCTTTTTATTCGGCGGCAAAATTCGCTGGTCGGGCAGGTTGGGGTGGGCGTGGGGGGTGATCTCGAGGATTCCGGGGAGTGCCTTTTCGTTTCAATGGGGCGCCTTTTCCTCTGAAAGGGATGTCTTTGGCTGGAAGATCCGTTGAGCGTATTTGTGCATGTTCTGAACACTTCTCGTCATCAACTGGATCTGCCATTGGGAACATTTATGGCTCCGTCACTGCTTGTGACGCATTATTACCGTTTGTTCTCCTCCTTCCTCCAAACATTATAACGGCAACGTAATGATGCCGCTTTCAGAAAACCGGTCGCTTGTTGCCAATTTTGTCTTCCCCTGGATTAGCCACTGACATGATTTGGCTCAAAATAGGCAATTTTGTAGGTAAACAAGATAATGTGAGCAACTGAATTACAAATTACAATCATCTGAGCAGTAACACGATTATGATATTTAGGCATGCTGTTCCTACGTTTTCGCAACAATCCGTCAGATGCCCCTCCCAATATTTGCCCTGGAGCCGCCTCTGATGCAATCACGCGATTAAAATTTTGCGACTATAGAAGAAAGTTAGAAAAAGTCACCGAGTTTCTCCCCCTATAACAATTGGGTAGGGGACGGCAGACGAAAAACCACACCGGGAAAGAGAGCGAAATGCGCTCTCAGCTACCAGATTGGTGTAACACGCGCACCTGAAAACCTTGGGAGAGTGGTGGGGTCGGCAGGATAAAATGAGGTCGAGATCCTCAGGCGCGTCGAGCCGTTATGCTAACGAAGCCTTTGTGACCTTGAATACATAGCAACTGGGCGGATGGCCGGTTGGCCGACGTTCGGGAGCATTTGTACCTCGCATTCAAGACTGGAAATCTGTGATCAAACTAGTGGCGGGGTGGTCCAGGTTCTTATTTTCGGGACATATGTTCAAACTACTGACAATGAAAAGTGAGACACTAACACTTAAACCCAACCAGTGCAAAACCAGGGGCTCGCCCCATCTCCCTCTGACCGGCATCTCCAGCCATGCCCGCAGCTTTCATAATTACGAGCGATCTCCAATTTTTTTTTGCGTAGGATGTACTATCAATTTGCGAGACAATCAGAAGACTTCATTACAATATCCCTGTTCATGCATGACATCGTCGAAACAGAACAGCAGTGCACGGATTCCGCCTTTTCTCCGGTCATCGTGTTAAAGGAAGAAGAACACCGTCCTGGACGAGTAATAAGTTTCAGGTCTTAGGATAATTGGAGGAGCATCTGTGAGGAAGGGGCTTCGAGAGACGAGCAGGCTAGAGCTAGCAATCAAAGGCTTATCCGATAGTGTGGGCAGGGCGGGGCCCACCTCCCACTACACCCTTAGCACCCTTAAATACGATGGATTGAGAAATGTTGGGATTTTATCCACGGAAAACCAGAAAACCAGGGCCTGGGCTGTTTATGATTAGATAGCGAGGCTTTGTCTAAAGGGGTTGATATTTGTATACTTGTGCGGATTAATTTTGTGTCAAAGTAGACAGTATATTTCTACCTTTATTTTATGGCATGTCGATAGTAGATGCCCGCTTTAGGTGGGCTTCCTTTGAACAAAAAGTGAGTAGAGGTGATGAGCAGGAATGCAGACGCAATTTTGTTAAGGAGGACCCAAAATCAAAAAGCATCCATGAAACAGAGGCTGCTTTCGGCGCGCAAAATTATATTTTGGCCTTGTGAAGTTGTACAGATTGCTTGCATCTATTGTATTTGTTTGTTACTAAGGACGGGATGGAGTCGGGCCCGCACTTGGTTGTGTGTTTACTGCTAAATAGTAGGTGTAAGGAGCTCCTTCGAGGCTTTTCCTGGTCGGAAGACTAGGCAGGTCATGGTGGTTGGTGGAGAGGTGGGGGGGGGACGGAAGGATAGGAAAGAAAAGCATAGATTGTCATACTTTTGCACAAATGTCAGAAGTTTTAGGAACAAAATTAGGGAAATCAAATGCGTGACATCTGACGAGCCTTTTCCGTTATAATGGAGACCAGTCGGATGGCGGGGCGGTACCAACTAATCTCCCTGATATACTGCCAGTTCCTATCAATTTGTTATTTCCGTCCAGTGGCGTATTTGAAATCATGCAAAGAGGCTGGGGTGCCAACCATAATTTTCGAATTGAAGACTGTCGAGTGAGGTTAGCATACACAAATGATGTTAAGGGTTAAACAAATTGCAACATGACCTAACCCAACCTAGCCTAGCATCCCATGTAAGGATTTGTTTTATAAATGGCTAAATAAAAATGCATCGTTTTTAAAAATATGAAATTAAAAACCTAATGCAATCGAACCCTTTTTGAAAAGTCCAAACAAATTATATTTCCCAACTCGAAAAAAAATTAGAACCTAACTTACCCAATCCTAGCCCCTTTCTTTTCTTCACGGAGGTTTAAAATGTATGAAAAACTTGTCTCGTGAATACCCTAAAGCACAATAATACCAATTGCCCTTCAAAAAGTACATAATGCTAAAGGGAATTTCTCCTTCATACTTCAAGGGTATTTGTAAATTTGAAACAAAAATAGTAGGCAAAAGTATATAGGTATTTAACAAAGGGTATTCTGTTTTTCAGTCACCCATTCTCACCTCGAGAAGTATTCTGGGAGACATCTGCACTCCAATTATGGAAATTTCCACATTTTCAGGAATTATTGCGAGGCTAACTTGACCCCTTATGCCGGACCCCCTCCCTAACAACGGCCCCGTTCGCCGTGCATGCCACTTCTGAATGCACTATATGCATGGCCTTGCCGTGACCGTTTCGGTGCGTCGTCTCTTCTGGAAAAAGAACAACAAACGTTCTGCCGTTCATAATTCAGGCTTCCGCTACGTTCAGCCCACCTCCGATGTAGGCTATGGCCACTGACGTGGCACTTATACCCATATAGTCACCCGACGTACTCTGGATTCGACAAACAACTAGCCAAGCCATTAATAATATTAGTTGCTTTGTTGGCTCAGGCAGACCAGCATTTCCCTTCAGTTTCCCACAAGCAACCCACTCGTCGCCCCACCGCTCGGGGTCATGGGTCAGGGGTCTGCAGACGACACCTAACACATTAGCACCACCAGTACAGCCCTGCTCAGCCTGCGGTGGCCCAATGCGACACCCACGGCCGACGCCAGATGCCATATCATCTTATCAAAGTATGAACCATGGGTTTCATATGTCAGTGTTTCGCAGCACAGGGAGTCACTGGACTCAAAGACCCCCACATTAAATTTTGAGAAAAAAACATACTCAATGGCATGATCATCCCATAAATACATGATTTTGCAATAGCTTCACAACGAAGGAAACAATTTCGTTAGTCAAGCATACACACCTGGTTTAAAATAATCCACCGAAATATAGATATGTCAATTATCAATCGCATATAGTCAATACCAAACACATGGGAAGAGAGAGCAGTGCTCGGACCGACCGAAAACCTGAAAAATAATGCAATCATGGGTGTGCACCCTCAGTTTATGAAAGCAGCTACAGGCCTTGGGATCGTAGTGTAGATCCACGGCGCACACTTTCGTACCTTTTTGCTTATTGGGTGATTCACGACGCACTGTATGCACAATCGTGTCTAATAGCGGAACCCACACTGTGTCGCCAGTGGGCCGCGAGATTCGGAAATATCCAGAGCGGTGCCAGTGTTGAACCCCGGACCTTTGCATCCAGAGCTCAACATCGTAACTACTGGGCCATCCCCACCCCTTGCACACCAACATATTTTTGCTTTCAGACATGAGACATCCTTCATCCATCTGGGACACCCATCCAAGCTTCGGGCACACCACTTGCAGGACAAAAGCGCGCATTCGGCGCCCTGTTAGCCAGTAACTGGCATTTTGCGCCTAAGGTATGGAGGGGCACGGCCCATCGACCCCCTAAATACGCTAATTTGTGTATGTGTAGCAAAACTGGAATTATTATGGAAGTGAGCTGCAAGGTACAGTGGGATACAATTTCATATGTCCAAAGGTGCACCGGGTTAGATATTCGTCGCTGCATGATGAAGGATCCGGTGAACATTCTTCAAATTCGTGCCTACAAGGCAAACGTGTCATTTGTCGGACTCCCTGGATAAGAAAGCACTGGATAGCAAGCTATGGTGTCCATGTGTTGCCACGTTTTTAATCCTGGGGATAAGGACAACAATACATTCTCTGAGGGGCAGTACACATCATGACCACCACATGAGCTAGACGAGGTCAAAGTCGGGAGCGCTTCTCATTTTAGTCTTCTCGTCTAAAATGAAGTCTCATTTGAGGGTTATGCTTTATGAGAGCTGTCACACCAGGGCTTCGAAATACTTACCCGTTTTGCACATTTATGTGCAGATATTTTCCAAACGAAAACGCAACAATAATCTGGGTCACCACGAGTCAGGTCCCGAGATTAGGTGAGAATAAAAACTGGTTATCCTTGGAATATGTTGCAGGGTATGTTGTCTTTCAAAGGCGCAAAGTTTCACGTCGCTGTCAGGTCTGATCACGAGGATATGCTCCAAAATAGGGAAGGTGGGAACAGTGAACTAACGAAGAATTGACGTCATATATCTCGCCACTGGCATTTGGTATCTAGAACCTATGGCTTATTGCAACGTGGTCCCTGACTGCAAAACTTCCTAGCTCTAGGATTGTGCCTAACGACAATCCAACTGTTGCAGGTGATTGCGGGTCTCAACGTTGGCACTGATCTGAGCCTCGTGGCGGGGACGGTGGTGCAGGTGCAGTCAGGCATAGTCGTCGAGTACAGTCGACTTGTCCTAACCGTGTGGGACGAATGAGCACGCAGCTGTGCCGGCGCGGCCAGTCTGGCTGACACGTGCTGCGTCTATTTCAACAAGGGCTGTAAGCGACTGATGCGTTCTGGATGTGTTTTATAATACATGACATTTTGCTCCAAGCCATCTGGCAACCGTGCGTGTGCCCAGCAAGTATATTACTGAATCTTAGAAAAGTGTACCTTCGACGCACTCTTGTGGAGCGACTAATTGCCTTTTAACCAGAAAATGTCCTTTTCCTCAAAAGCTCATCTAATGCGTCGACGGGATGGCTGGACGTTCCCTCCGCATTTCCACTGCTGCATATCCCTCCACACATAGCAATCGTTAAATCCAGTGTATATCGGGAAAGGATATCCTGGTGACTGTACCATACAACGCATTGCTATTTACCTGGCCTTCCCTCATCCAGTGATAATGATATGTCCTGCCCTCTACTTCAGCCCTGTTCATTATTCGATACCAACTTTCCGAATTAAACTTTTCAGTTTAGTTCGGAAGCGACGAAATTTCAATTTATCTCAGTGTCAAAATCCTAGGTGTCACCATCGGTCCTCATCTACATAGGTCAAGTACATCCCCGCAGTCGTTGAACGATGTCGCATGTTATTAGTCGGCCTGGCTACGATGTGCCACGGGGTGCCCAAAGGCACAACGCGAATGTTCATCGAAGCAAAAATATTTCCGCATGCTCGATACTGCATCGGTGCCTGGAGAAGCTGCACTGTAGCACAGAAGAACCGAAAGCCATCCAATTTAGTGCTGGTATCGTGAGCGACTTAGGCGACGTTAAACATGTGACTCCGGTGTTGCGAGAGTTGGGATGGAGATGAGTTGATGGCGTACGTAAGACATGTCCTTGCGTTTATGCGCCACTTCCTGACAGCACCAAATGTGCCAGGAATCTTGCGTGGAAGGATCGTAGATTTCCACGGTGTCCGCCTGCCATGCACGGGCGATCAGAGAAAGCCGGCTTGAGCTGTTGTGCGTGTGTCGCATGCGCCGAGCGCGGAAGAGCGCAAAGAGCGTGACCGCTATGATCGAGCGGCCATGCCACTGCCCAGCCTGCGCGTTGGGACCCACGTGTCCCTTCAGGACCCCTCGACCGGGTTATGGGACCGGCGAGGCACCGTTGTAGGTGTAGGCCGACGGCGTGACTTCCTAGTGAAGCTCCCCAGTGGCCGCATATATTGGCGCAATCGCCGTTTCCTGCGCCCATTCCGCCCGCTTGTGTCCATGTACACACCGCCGTGTCCGTCCCCGCCGCCCAGTCAGGCCGCGCCGACCCACCCACCGCGCACTGTTCGTTTTGCGGACGAGTTGACCGACCGACGGTCACCGCCCCCACAGCCACCGACCAGTCCGGTTCCACGTCGCAGCGGCAGACGCTCTCACCGCCCCGCTCGCCTCCAAATCGACCCCAGGCTTCCCTCTTACGAGTAGCCTTCACGCACTCGCCGGTACGATGTGTTGTGAAGCATTGTGCATGTTGTGCAGCATTGTGCTGAAGCCCGAGCTGTGGCGGCAGGGTGTTGTGAGTCGACACCAACCGTCTGCCGTCGTTGTCGACTCGGAGGGGAGGTGGAAATGTGTAGTAGTCGTTGGCATAGCCTGGAACCTGACCATGAACTTGGAGGGGAGGTGTTGTGCGTGTGTCGCATGCGCCGAGCGCGGGCCGTGGTTTATGGCACCACGGACGCGCGACCCACTTCCGACCGTTCGCCCTGGCAGGGCCCAGTCGCGTCAGGGCAAGGCCAGAGGCAGCAGCGTGTGTGTCGAGCCGTGGACAATATAGAGACCGTGATAGAGCAGTGTATCAAGAGACAGTGAGCACTGAGCGTGCACCACCACATGAGCTACCTCATGCTCGGAAAGTGTTCGCTCTGGAGCTTTCTATATCGGGCCAACAGTAGCTGAAATCATGTCCCATCAGATGTCAGGCACCCATCAGTTCATAACAGACTAATGGTGTGATGTGACCGCAGGATGTATGACGCATCTTCGATGTGTAGTAGGTACCGCAGTGCCGTGTCGAAGAACAGTGTTTGTTTTGTGCCCAGTATGTCTGTTTATGTCTGGATGTATGAAACCAGTTTTGTAAAATTGACATGGATTCTATGAATCCATTTCATCGAAGCTCTAAATATACTGTCACATCTCATCTCAGCTTTTCCTACATTGAACCCGGTACTTTACTTCCGGGGACACGATTTAATAATGGAACAACTAGCCTGAAACATGGCTGACATGTATTAAATAAGCACATCACGGCATATCTTTGTCCTAGTTGACTTATTTAACTACCGAGACAACTGCTGTGACACCAGTCAAAACTAGCTTCGCTGTGGGGTTTAATTTGTTGTCAAGTCATTGGTTGAGTGTTACCAGCGAATAGGTCCCAATCGGCGGGACCTTAGATCAGTAATCGTGACTTTAAATAAAATGTTGAAATAGGAGGCTACTCGTCTTAAGACGGGTACCTATCCTATCTTTGTGAGCCCCTACCTTGGGCCCGGTGATTGTTAACATGGAACCAAATGAGGAAGCGCCCCCTTGCATGTAAGGGCCGTGCATCCCTGAAATACATGCAATATTCCACCAATGCACGCATGACTTCTTTCACATTGTCACAAAATACAAGGGCCCCAAAAGCAAGGACCTTGAACAAAAGCCTCTGAGATCTATGTGGAGGTAACTACAAACACTAGCTTTGACTTACATTATGTTTCTGATTGGTTGTGATATTCAGTGTGAAGCCGTCTCCTGAAAACCACACTTCAAATGTTTTGTGCATTACCGAGCAGGGGCCTCCTTAACACGCGCCCTGGAGGGCCTCTGAAAATAACGCGCACTGGAGGGGGGGTGGATTCCGCCCCCCCTAAGATCTCAGCTCCTGTGAAGGCTAGAGCAGCGAAATTCACCAGGTGGATGGGTACGATACTGAACTCTATTTTCTGCAAAGTTCATGACCTTAGGTCGATATCTTCAAGGTCAAATGAGGTCAAAATAGAAAAGTTTTCTTGTTTTGCGTGGATTGGCTTGTCATTGTTATGGATCACTGTTGTTGTGTTGAAATGCACCAAAATTGGCATTAATGATGTTTTGGACATTACTAATGATGCAAGACAGATGTCAGATCCGCCATTTGACCTCAGGTCACCTATATAGGAGCACTTTATTAGGTCATTACCTGCTCCAGCTACCGGAACCGGGCTCCCATCCCGACTGCACCTTTGGGCGGCTCGGCACAATCGGCTTCGCAAAGAAAGGAGTGCAATACATTAATAAAGTATGGAAACGCTTCGCACACAATGACAAACAGTAGATTTCGGGATGTATAGGGAGTAACATGTAAAGTGGCATCAATCGCATGACAGTCATTTGCATTTATAACACATTCCAGTTGACCAAGTTTGGTTCCATTAGCCTATCATGAACTTGACCTGACTTGACCTCGGCGACCTAACATGACTTTTAAATTATATAGCATAACAATATGCATCAAACAAGTCGCTAGTGATGTCAAGAACACTTCCCTATTGCCAATATACGGGAAGCGCATCAGCGCCGATTTTTGTGGTCTGGCGCTGCGAATTGTTTTAATTTAATGGCCCCTAACTTGAAAACTTCTCGGCCGATTTTCATTTTTCTTGCTTTAAGCAATGCGCCTGTCGTTTCGAAGCAGGTGCGCGAAAAAAAATTTCAAAATCGGAAGGATTGGCGGATTTCGCCATACCCCCTCTAGGGCGTGTGTTAACCTGTTATGAACTTGACCTGACTTGACCTCGGTGACTTGACATGACTCTGGAACAATGTAGCATGACAATGTACATCAAACAAGTCGCTAGTTTTGCCAAGAACACTTCCTTTTTGCTAATATACGGGAAGCGCATCAGCGCCGATATTTGTGATCTGGCGCTGATAAAATATTTTGACTTAGCGACCACTGCCCGAAAAATTTTCGGTCGATTTTCATTTTTCTTACTTCAAACAACGCACCGGCCATTTATTGGCAGGTACACAAACAATAGCGTATATCGGCTGGTACAATCTGGAGTTATCTACGAAAAACCGGGGGGTGGGCGGATTTCCCCCCCCCCCTCCAGTGCGCGTGCTAAAGGTCAGGGGAGCGACACCCCTCCCACCCCTTCACGGTAAGAGGAAGCTGTTCCCCCTCTTTCGCGCGGTGGTTGAGTCAGGAAGCGCATTGGTTTGCCTCCAGGTTTTCAGCTTTGGCCTGCAATCAGAAATGTGTGAAGACTTAAGCCCTTCCACACCGCGGGCACGTATGTCGAATGGAGGATGATGAAGGATGGAGGATGATGAGGAAAGCGATGATGGACCCAGATATCGAAGGCTCATGGGCCACCTCCGCAAAGGTGTGTGACGATATACATTATGTTTCACTCACTCCCGAAAAGTGGGTTGAAAGGCTGTCCAAATCGCTCAAGCTTTGTGGGACTTCCTACAGAAATATCTGCTTTTATCTAATATGGTAGCGTATGGCAGCAGTCCTCAGTGTGAAGCCTTTCTTCTAGAGAGCACTTCAACTTTTCTGTGCGCTTCCGGGACGGGGCCTCCTCAGATGTCAGGAACGTCGTCTTCCACAGGGCGGGGGGTAAATTCCCTCGCTCGCTGCCCACCCCGGTGGCGACGCCTCTGGTCCAGTGTGACCGAATTCACTCAGCTAACCGTCAGGATGTAAGGGAAAATGATTCCTGAATATTTGGTTATAGCGAATTGAAATGGAACCGCAAGTAGCTGATACCTTCACGATGCTACTCAGGGTTTAGGATATATTTTACTTCGAAATGCATTGACATAGTTTCCTCGACACTTAGCATTGCGAATCTTGGACCATTGCTTCCCACAGCACAGCCAGCTACAATTAGTCTCGATTATATGTAAAATTGAAGTGGATATAAAAACAGGGATAGGGCACTGGACATAGCTCACATCGGACGACTGGCCCGCAACAGTAGCTTCGACATACCTGACATAGCAATGGCCGCGGGGCGAGGGTCAGCACATCCCACGTCAAGCGTAATCGCATGCCTGCATATCCTACTGAAAATGCTCAAACCCTACGTCAAAACAACTGTACGACTATGCACTAAAATAGGGAGTGTGCTACAAATGGTAGTGAAATCCTTATCGAGAAAAGCACGTTCTACGCATAAGAAAAAAAAATTGGGGGACAGGCTTTTCACCTTTCATTTTCCACGGTCAGATGGCCCTGTTGGCTGGTGGCATACCCAGGATGGAATCCTGACCACGCTTCTGTTAATAAACGCCTCTCTGAAAGGCACAGGAGGGAGCGTAGACGTGGAGATTGAGAAGAGTACAGCTTGCGCACATGATAATTAGTCCTCCGGTGGTATTCGGACGCTTTTCGGTTTAAAGTACAGTTGTGATCTAAACGACATAGATATACTGGAGCGACATATCTAAGCCTTCTTCAGTGGTGTAAATACCATACAATCTTCGCTCAACTGTGACAAGAATCTAATAGCTTTCCAATTGGGTAAATTTCCTTGCTTTCATTTCCCCTCCCTCCCACACGATTGCGAACATTAGGATACGAATCCATGATTTTTAGGATGACGGTCCTACGCTTAGGAATCTTCCCATCAGCTGGGATAGGTTGTTTGGACTCGGCACAGGAATTATCACAGACACATAAGACCACAGAGATGCACTTATTAGGATAAACCAAACACACTGTTTTCGCATTGCAAAGGAAGTTGCCATTGGTGCCCATCAGGCCACAGTCCTCGGTGTGCACAATGGACACATTTGGACACACATTGTCCTCGGTATTCACGATAAATATGTATATGGACACACATTGTCCTCGGAAGTCACGATAAACATGCATGGACACACATTGTCCTCGGTATTCACGATAAACATGTATGGACACACAATGTCCTCGGTTTTGCCAATGTCCTCGGTAATTCAATCCACACTGGGAGCCAACAATTGGACACTTCCTCCAAAATCGACCCTTCATCTTACTCGGCAGATCTTGCTCTATCACCGAGAAGAAATCGATGCTTCTGTGTGTGTGTGTGTGTGTGTGTGTGTGTGCGCGTGTGCGTGTGCATACATACATATATGCCTATATATAAATCATTCGAATCGACGAATCTAAACTACGGCGATCCCGTGTTTGGCTCAGTATCATTAGGTCAGCGGTGCGAATACGTGGCTTGCATCCGCCACTCCCGCCCCACCGCGCGTGGCTCCTTGGCCTGCATTTGGACCGGCAGTCGCAATGTGGCTGGGGTGCCGCTAGCCCCACCCGCAGCACCTGATTTGCATTGACGTCACTGGGTCCCAGTGACGTCAATGCAGTATGCGTCAATGCAGTAGCGAGCATACGCTCTGAGAGCGTACACGTTCCGAAAGAGGTGAGCGGCCAAGCTCTCCAATGGCTGCACTCGGAGTTGATGACTGATGAGTAGCAGTTGCCGCGCTCTATTGGAAACAATCTGCCGGCTGTGAAAACCCGGCTTGTGCAATCCGAAATGACTCCGTGCCGACGAGAGACAGGCTCGAAGGTCATTTCTGCCGGAAGAGGTGCGTTCGCTGCCTTGTCACGCGGGCCGGAGGGTCACATGTTGCACATCGGAAGGGGCGGGTGGCTGATTCGGCCTCCGTAAAATATCGCGAACTACCGAAGCTAGGAGAAAAAAATTCGACGGGCAGATTACGGCTGCAATGAAATCGTTGCAGCATAACTTTCATGATACTAGGTCAATGCCTTCGGGGTTAAATGAGAGCGAGCATGGCGGCCACACCGCACCACCATAACACGGCAGAGAATACATCATTGTGACCTTGAGCGTCGATCGCCGGCAACCCGGTCGGTGGACTTTACACCGCCGCAGTTCTATACCCATTTGCCAACCAATTTAGAAGTTGTGTTTGCATCGAATGCGCTTATGCATTCATCATAGTTACAGGACTTCATTACAGTATCACCTCTTGTTTATGAGATATCGTCGAAAAGTAGGAGGGATTCCGCCTCCTCCTGTGAGCGTGTTAAGCAAATACTAGACATCTTTACAAATACTAGACACCATTCAAAATAAATTTATCCGTATCACACTCGGTGCAATGACTATTTCCAATTGCATCCTGCTCGAAGCTTCACGACGCTCCGCTTTTGCGTTCCATTGGCACAACAATCCTATACGAAGCTCCCCGGAACTATGTTAACCACTTCTATTTATTTCTGACATATTATATGATAAATATATTATATATATATATATATATATATATATATATATATATATATATATATATATATATATATTAGATAATTCGCTGCATTACTTCCACCCCATTAGGAGCCGATCGTCACATTCTTTTACAATTATATACCTCCTAAGTGATCCCCATCACTGAACACGGCTCTGTAGTCTATGCTGGTGCCAGCCCATCATCTTTACAAATACTAGACACCATTCAAAATAAATTTATCCGTGTCACACTCGGTGCAATGACTACTTCATCCATTATTTCTTTGCAAGCAGAATAGGGAACTTCACCACTAGCTCCCCGCAGAAAGCAGCAAACACTTAGATACGCCTCCACAGTTCAATTTCATTCAAACGCACACTCGTCATTGAAAATTCTCACAAATTTGCATCATCGTTATCTAGGTTCAGACGAAAAAACGAACTGGTCTCACCATAGCCTCTCGGGTCAAAACATTTTCTGAGCAACTTCGTTTCACCATTCCACCCATTACTTCTACTTATCCACCAACTTCACCATCGTGACAAATAGTAGGACGACACATTCTATATCTAACCACCACACCAAAATCACAGCTTTGTCCAGAATATACTAAACAAAAAGTTCCCCAATTTCGGACTCGTTATCACCACGTACCTTACGTTTTTGCTGACGGTTCTAAAAACAGTAACCTGACAGGAAATGCAATAGTTTTGGGAACATACAAAAATAAACAGCATCGATTACCGGACGGAACATCAATTTTCGTCGCTGAATTACGCGCTATCCTTATTGCCCTCCGTTATATTCGCAACCGTTTTCTTTGACATCCCATACGCAACATCGTCATTTGTTCGGAATCCAAACCTGTTTTATAGTCTCTTTCATCACTTTCTTTTTCACATTATTGCCATATTTATATTTATGAAGCACTAGGAACACTTCATCTGATGGGCGTGAAGGTCCGTTTCCTGTGGGTACTCAGTCGCTGCGACATCCCAGGAAACAAGGAAGCAGAACATCTGCCAAAGAATCATTACAAGTACCACACATCACAGAAATACCACCACATTTTGACGCCATAAAATCAACAATACGACAGAACATTCGCCATTTTTGGAACGAAAGGTAGGCACAAAGCACGAACCGTACACAATTACGGACATTAAACCAGTCATCGATATTCGGATGCCACCATTTCTAATCAACCGCCACGAAGAAAAAGTTTTATCGAGGCTCCGCATAGGACACACATACCTCACATCGAATTCTTTGTTCTGCTTCACCTCGGCCTTCATGTCCATCATATAACACTCATCTTACAGTCCCACGTAAATTATTACACTGTCCGCAATACCATAGCCATAGAAAACCATTCACCGATTATTGCCACGCACACATCACTTTCTCTTGGCCCTCACTGCTGGGGGATGATGACCCTTTTCATATCAAACTACTTTTTATTTTTCTACGACAAACCAACTTGTTCCAGGAATTGTAAATTGACTTTAGCGACTTAATGCATTGTGACTTTTTAACAACGGCGCGAAATGATCATAGAAGGCCGAAGCGCGTAACCTAACAAAATGAAAGAAAAAAGCTGGCCATTAAAAATAATGACATATTCACCAACGCTTAGGGTATGTTGCGTGTGTAATTGCATGTACAAAAGCTGTCCCTGAAAGCAAGCATCTGTTCACAAACGGCTGATATCTTCACCTATTCAAATATTTCCGAACCTTCTCCCTCCTGTTATACAATGCCGACCCATATTTCACAATTCATATCTCACAACTTATTACGTCGGGAAGATCGGAAGCGCGCGGCACTATTCAATCAATGGTGTCCGAATGCTGAGAAGCAGCCGCCGAACCAATGGCTGCGTACTGGAACCCTTGAGACGTCACATGTCGCGGAACACGCTCGACGTTGACCGACACCAGACAGAACCGGATTCTGCGCTGTTGCACCGAGCAGCCGTTCGTTGGCTTGATGTCGCCGTCTGGCTGCTTGACGGGCGCAGCGGACTCGAGCGCGGCGGTGTAAACTTTACTCTGCATCATCGTTCGGCTGCGACACTCTGCGAGCTGTTCGATCCGGCCCAAGGCCGGAAGGTCAACGGTTGGCGCACACCGAGTCCAGTGCAGATGACGCCGCGGGTCCATATCAGAACCTGTAATCCACAAAACCGATAGTGCTTCACAACCTATAATACTCAAGACGCGTAATTCTTCAGGGCGTCTAAATCGTCGTATTAGGGGAATATTCAATACCTATAATACTCACAACATATAATGTCTCATACCATGTAATGCTTGGAGCACATTGTTGTTCAGATTATATAATAGCCAAATCCTATAATACTTCACAACGTATAATACTCAAAACGCATCATACTTCAGGGCCTCTAAATCGTCGTATTGGGGAATATTGAAAACCTATAATACTCAGAAGCTATAATTTATCGAACCATATAATGCTTGGAGCATATAGCTGTTCAGAATATATAATATCCAAATCCTACAATGCTTAAAAGCCTTTAATTCTGCGTCCTGTGTAAACTTATAATGATCACACACACATATAATGATCAAAACCAATAATGCTCAGTTCCTATAATGCTTCGTTTCAAATAATAATCGGAAAGTATAACTCTTGAAGTATCTAATGCTTCAAAGCTCAAAGCCTATAACGCACGTAATCTATAACACTCAGAGCCTATGATAATCAAAACCTGTAATATCAGCATGCCATTGACGACAGCATGCCATTGTCGTTCTTATCTGTTTACTCTAAAATTCGATCGTATTCAAATAATCGCGCCAGCTATACGGAAGCTAAGTGATATTAATTTCCCGTCGCAGATTTCGGTAGGCATCCTTCAGCACTGCGCAACCACGGGTCTCTCTGAAAGTGTGCAAAAAGACATGGCGTTTGTTGTTCGCAGATAACACGCAGGACGTGGGAGATCATTAAGTACATGTTTTCAACAATGAAGGTTTCACCTGTGGATGTTGCGTGAGCATGCAGAATACAAAAGCTTGTTGTCATATCGAGCAAAGCCATCGGCACGATACATGTCCTCGATGAAAAAGCGCAGCCATCTGACTTTTGCTTCGCTGGAACAAGAGGCTAACGATAGATTTGCCCTTTTAACGTCACTACGAAGATAATGATAAACGGCAGCCCTGGTAAAACCGTGCAGAGTGACGACAAGGATCAGATCTCTGAGCATCAGCGCCTTGGCATGGCTGGCCTGGACTTTTTGTCCTCATCGCGGCGCGACCGCCGAGACGGGCGACATGCAAATAACGGCGTATCTCGCGACAGCATTATTGAGGTCACGCGCGCCATGATACCTCCCCGCCCCACTGCCCCCCGCCCCCACCCCGACGTGCCCCCAAACACCATCCTCCCTCCATGGCTGGACACCGAGCCGAACGACGGGCCGTTGCAGGATAGTAAATTCCGTAGTAATCACGTGATCAAACGTCACGTCACGTGATGGCGGTAGCCAATGGGCGGCCGCGCCGGAGGCCGGGCCCCCGCGCCTGTCTGCGCACCGCCGCCTGACAGTTTACGTCAGCCAAAGGTGGCTTGGCGCAGGGCGCGTGGTTGACTTAGAAGATCAGCGAATTACGTCAGGCGCTCCGGTAAAAGGCGAGCGCGCGCGGCCCGCCGCAACAGTCGCCTGCTCGCTGCCTCACGAGGAGGTTCTCTGCCGACAGCTTGATACTACAGACGGAGCCACAGTTTGAGTGCCTTCTGTCGCCTCTTGTTTATCTTCGGTAAGTGTTGACTTGTCCCGATAGTTTTCGCGGTGTTTACGGGTGCAGTGGTAATTGGTGTGTCTGCTGGAGGCGAGGTCGTAGTGACCGTTGAGGGTTCAGATATGATTCATCGTCGTTTCTGTTGCGCTGCTGAGAATAAATAATACAACTTGTGTCTGGTCCAAAGGTGCAGATCGTGTAACTTTCACAATGACTCATTTCTGGGGTTCGCTGAAGACAATATCTTTTGGTTTTCTGTCCTTCGTTTTCTACTTTGAAAACCCTGCCTCCTACATTTTATGCTGGAATATGTGATTTTATCCTACAATATGTGAAGGTGTTTTAATTGCGCCTTGTCACGCCTGTTTCGGTTTATTGGTGTATATGAAATATATCGCGTCTATTAACAGCTTTTTTCTTCTATCGGTATGTAAATTAACTTTAGGGGTCCCAGCTTCTACTAAAATCAAAGACTACCCTTTCCCGAAAGACGGCGTCATTTTCTGGGTTCAAGTCTTCTCGTTGCCGTGACTCACCATGGGCGAACCAATGGCGGATGCGGCGGCAGCGGCGGCGCGTTGAAGAGTGTAAACTTCCATTGCCGGCGGCTACGGTCTCTACCTCGCACGTCCGTCGAGGCCACGGGCTGGGCTGGGAATGCGGCCGGGAAGTCGCCCAAGTGGAAATTTCCACTCGTGCCGGTGTCGGAGCCGTGCCGTTTCTGTGGAGCAGGTCGCGGGCGGACGTTGGCCGGGGTAGGTGATCGGGGACCGGTAGGAAGCGGGAGGTCGCTAGCAGGATGTGGATGGATTGTCAGAAGACCAGCTGGCGGCAGTGCCGTCCCTACACTCGAAATACCAGTTTGGCGATCGCCGACGACGACAGATGCGACCCACCGACCATGACGTGGCGCCCCTCCGTTCCCAGGTAGACCCAGTCGCGCAGCAACAGCGCCACAAAAATGACCAAGGACATGCTGGACACGACCGTGAGCGGCGAGCGCGCCGCCTCGCAGGCGCTGACCTTTGCCGTCTCATCGTTCTCCTCGCTGGCCACCCTGCTCGGCCTGACAGCGTACATCGAGCCGGCGCGAGCGCGCCCCAGCCCGCCGCACCTGCCGCGCTTCACGCTGGACCAGGTGTCGGAGCACTGCTGCGCAGACGACTGCTGGATGGTGCTGTACGACCGCGTGTACGACATCACCGAGTTCCTGCGCCTGCACCCGGGCGGCTTCGACATCATGCTGGAGAGCGCCGGCCTCGACGCCACCACCGCCTTCCGCGGCGTCGGCCACTCTGAGCAGGCGGTGGACGCGCTGCAGCAGTACCAGGTCGGCCTGCTCGTGCCGGCCGAGTGTATGTGGTGACGGCGGCGGCCCTCGGCCGCCTCCGCGCCCCTGCACCCGCTCAGGAACGTCCAAAGTTCGCCGCCGCCGCCGTGCTCGCTCGCGTCCGCGTCGGCGGCGACGGCGCCGTCTGGGAATCTCATCGGCGTGCTGGTGCGTGCGCGCCGGCCGTTGGTGCGTGTTCACACACAGCCGCCTCTCACTGCTGTTTGATGTATTTAAGTTGTGTTGCGCATCTCATACGACATCCGCTGGCCATTGACTTGTTGATCATCGTTCGCCCTCCATCGTTTACATCGATTGTTGTGCATGTTCGCGAATATATGTGACCAATTGTTATCGCCTCTTCTTGTATGTACCAGTGAAACGTGTTTTGGTCCCCAAAGCCAACCAGACAGAAGAGATCTGTCTGCAAAGAGGCAAGTGTATACATATACCTCTCATAGTACCAGGCATGTCAATACCGGCCATAACGAATGAAGGCATATGCGACTAAAGTGAAGGAATATCAATACCGGAGGAAAATATGGATAGATTACGGACGTGGATATGGACAGATATGAGACTGGTGAGTGATCGCTACACCTGTTCGCCACATTCCTAGCTTGTGTCCCCACTTACATCCAATGACGCAATACCTCATCAAAGGATGCTTCGGAATGTAACCTCCAAAACAGACGCTCGCGCAATAAGTCTGGGCGCAGATCAAGACTTCTCCAATTGCAAATACCAGTCTTCTCAGACCACAGATCAGCGCATGCTCAGACTGTGCGGACGATGCCATGTTGAGAGCGCATATTACAGCATGACCGGATCGCAGGCTGGTTCGTCCACGGTGTTGGCAACAGTCGGGCTTTGAGCACCTGAGTCCGCCGGGGAATCTCGGGCGGCGCTGATATAACGTGTATCCGTAGCTGGACCTGCCCACGTCATAATGTCAAGTGGTGTAGCAGCAGCAAAATGAAATGGTCTTCCGATACGTTATTTTTTTGCCATGGAATTTAGCTTGATGAATTTCTACCAAGTATATAATGACAGTTCCTATCAGGTATAATAACAATAATTGCGACCCAATGCATTATACCTTCTTATCTTCATTATATATATGTATATATATGTGTATATTTATGCATGTGTATATATATATATACATATTTTCATGTGTATATATATATACATATTCATATATGTAGAGCATAATTGTAACCTTCGAAAGCTCAACAAGTACGTCAGGCAAACAAACAATTGCTTCGTGAGTGGGCATGCAAGAAAGAGCAAGAGGCAACTAACAGCCCCGGCAGAAAAGTAGCAGAGCGTGGTTTCGATCCACGGACCTCTGGGTTATGGGCCCAGCACGCTTCCACTGCGCCACTCTGCTCCACAGGGGTGACCGGGCCCCATAACGCAGAGGCCCATGAATTGAAACCACGCTCTGCTACTTTTCTGCCGATGCTGTCAGTTTCCTCTTGCGCCAGCGTCATTTCGTGGAGCAGAGTCGCGCAGTGGAAGCGTGCTGGCCCCTAACCCAGAGGTCCGTGGATCGAAACCACGCTCTGCCACTTTTCTGCTCAGGATGTTAGTTTCCTCTGACGCCAGGGTTCCTGGTTCGAGCAGAGTGGTGCAGTGGAAGCGTGCTGGGTCCATAACCCAGAGGTCCGTGGATCGAAACCACTCTCTGCTGCTTTTCTGCCAAGGCTGGTAATTCCTTCTTGCGCTTCGTCGTACCCTTACTCAACTGCTTCTTGTCTCAACTGAATCGTGCAGCTTTCGCAGGACAAGATTTCTGATATATGATTCACGCACGCACGCACGCACGCACGCACGCACGCACGCACGCATGCACGCATGCACGCACGCACGCACGCACGCACGCACGCACGCACACACACACACACACACACAGACACAGACACAACACAGACACAGACACAGACACAGACACAGACACATAACAGACACAGCAAACAGACACAACACAACACAGCACAGACACAAACAACAGACACAAACACAGACACAGAACAGCACAGACACAGCACAGAACAACACAACACACAGACACAGACACGAACACACACAGACACAGCACAGACACACACACACACACACACACACACACACACACACACACACACACACACACACACACACACACACACACACACACACACACACACACAGACACAACACAGCACAGCACAGCACGCACAGCACAGACACAGACACAGCACACCACGCACGCACGCAGCACGCACAACACACAGACACACACACACACACACACACACACACACACACACACACAAGCACGCACGCACGCACATACACGCACAGCGACACGCACGCACGCACGCACACACACATGCACAGAGACACACGTAAATATGCATATATTACATATATAAATATATATACATATCCTTGTCATCTTGACTAATTTGAACTAGTCTTGAAAATGTCCGTAGAACGGTTAAACGTCGAAAATATAACGAATATTCTACTTCTATATCCTAGTGCAGTGTACCAATATCATACATGAACATACGAACAATGGAAATCGTATCGTAAGACAGATAGAGTCCGCAGAAGAAAGAGTGCAACGCGCGTTCCGCGATTGTGTTCACCTAGCAGTGCATATATAATGATCTGCTTTCATACTATGCTAATATACGCACATATATATATATATATATATATATATATATATATATATATATATATGTGTGTGTGTGTGTGTGTGTGTGTGTGTGTGTGTGTGTGTACAATTGTGTACGTTATCATTTTATCATTTATAACCCTAAACGTAATATTTATCGTGACGTCACCCGTACGTCACGGCCCAGAGCCGTGCGGCTTTGCGGCTTGTTCAGTTTCTTTCGACGTTCTTACGGAATGGCAATGTTGTATCATGTATGTCGCAGAGGCGCAAATTAAGCATTTTGGATGTGAATTAGTGTCGAATCAAGTACGTGGAGTGTTTAATTTTCCTTTAGTCACATCTGAGAAGAGCCAGGTGAGGGATGGATAAATTATGGCACAAAGAACAGCAGCGTGGCATAAATGGCGCATTATGGAAGTTATTGCTATGCTAAACCGGTAAGTAAGCATTTCCGGAGAAAACGAGTGGTCGCATCTTCCGAATCACTTTCAGTAGCATGGTATTCCGAAAAGAATATATATAAATTCCACACAAGACAAACTCCCAAATGGGGTCTGCTACACTTTTTTGAGCCGGGTAAAAATTATGTTGGGTATATGTGCTTTAAATTATAATTCAGTATGTGCGTGTTATTTGTGATTTATATAAGCTAAAAAGTACAAAAATAGCTAAAAACCTATAAATGACGTCATTTCATTCCAATAATCTGATTGGCTGACAAAGCACTTACGTCACTCAATTGTACGACTGCCGAGATTGCGGCCAAGGTTATTATTTACAAGGTTATTTGCGCCTGACGACGGTGGGGAAATAGCGTGCTGGCGGGAGGTCCGAATTTGTGCGTAAAAGTCCGTAAAAATTAGCTCAGCTGTGACTTATAAGTGGTGTTTTGTTCCTCAGTGCACTAATTCTACCTCTCTCACGCCTAACAAAAATACGTTCCAGTACCCCAGTGCTGTTGAACCCCGACGTAAATGGGCCCAAATGGCAAGGCGTGATGATAAGGACAGTTTGGTGTCGTCTGCTCCCTGGTTCTGCTGTGCAGATCATTTTGAGGTAAGTTCAACCTCTGCCTGAAAATGGGAAAACTGGAGAAATTCAATTTGTACAATTTTTGCCCACTGCTCAGACTGTGAGGGGACTAAAACTCCTATTTTGGGTGCTGGGTCTCAGCGAGACCACCTTTCGTTTCTTGTAATGTGTGTGTATGCAATATCTGTCAATTGATTCATTTCACTACCCCTTGGATCCACCTTTGCCTCTAGTCAATGCTCATTTGTACAGTAGAGAAGGCAGGGCAATGCCAGACAGTGGGTAATGCCAGACACCATCCTGTAGAGAAAACTATGACCACCGCTGATTAGCTGATGCTGTTTACGAAATATTTGGTCATCATCTAGCTCATGTCACAATCGATCATCCAGATCAGCTGCCTTATTTGGTTTTTGTAGCCAAAAGATTGTTTTCCTGTCTTTGTTTTTAATTTACCTATATCTTTTGATTGATGCAATGGGCCCAGAAGTTGGTCTTAAATGTGACATTTTGTCCCCAAATCTAGCTTTAGCCTGTGAACTAAAGAATGAGAGCAGTTGGCATTCTCCGCATACTGCATTTGCTTGCTTCGAGAACTTCAATCTGGTAATGACAGACACGCATCCAGCATTGCCCTTTTATCTGTGCCTTGTGACCAGCATTGCCCGAAATTACTTAGGGGTAAATCCCAACTTACTTATTGCATTCACCACCTTTGATGCATGGGTTATATATTCCCCCCTTGTACAAATATGATGAAAAGTCTATAAAATTGTAGATTGCTGTGGATATAGCCATATTCATCAGCCATAGGCAGCCGACTGATGTCATCATTCCTACCAAAATCCTTTTTGCCACCAGCATTTTCTGCCAGCCAGTTTTAATTGGTAAAACCAGTAGCATAAATAAATTATGCCAGCTGCTGCTCCCCCTGCCCTCCTGTACCACAATCTCAAACCCCCCTATAACCACCATCTGTCTCACCCCACTCTTCACCGCCCGGATCTCAGCAGACACGTGGAGCTCGGACTTCGAGAAAAACTCAGCTACCATGATGTGATTTATGTCCAGGGAGGTTTCTAGAATCCGCTTTTACATACCCAGGCTCCATCCTTCCAGTCAATAGTCCAATCTGACTGACTTCAATGCAAAAAATACGTCTCAAACACTAATAGATACCCTCCACAACGAACGAACTTCCCAAGGCCGTAGGAACTTCCCACCTTGTATACGCTGTTTATATTGTTTGTCTCGTATGCGCCATTTGGCTTACTATCGAGTGACGTCATGCGTGAATAATGCCCCGAGGGCATTTAAAGAAAGTGTATTTTCTGCATGATTTCGGCATTTTCAACATTCAATATCAGCATTTTTGAATTCAGCGTAATTTTTTACATCGGAAACCAACGCTGACCAAATTTGTGTAGCGGACCCCATTTCCTTTTCAGACACGAATACCCAAACAATTGCTTCGTGAGTGAGCGTACAACGAACGAAGCGCAAAAGGGAACTGGCAGAAAAGTAGCAGAGCGTGGTTTCGATCCACGGACCTCTGGGTTATGGGCCCAGCACGCTTCCACTGCGCCACTCTGCTGCACGTGCGCGCCGACCCTATATCCGGCCCCACGTGACCCATGGACATCGCCACGGCGAGGGGGACAGGTGGGGATATAAAATATGTAGAATATATCTGACACAATTTGGTTGGATAGATTAAACGCCGCAGAACATGGCGCTAACTGCGGGCCTACCCAGAGTTGGCAGAGCGTGGTTTCGATCCCGAGAGCTGAGCACATTGTAGGTGTATGACAGTGAAACAAGTCAACGTTGGACACGGTGTATAGGTGTATGACAGTGAAACAAGTCTAAGGGTGATCCGAAGAGAACACGAGACGACCGACGAGAGAACCACGAGACCAGCGAACACTCGCCAGGAAACCGACGACAAGATGACAGACGAGAATGCATGTCGTTGAGGGCATGCAAAGGCCAGCCGCACGAGCATACACTCAGGAGAGCATGAGGCGAGAGACGTGAGCATCGATGGTGTGGGGAGACTGCCGTACAGGAAGATAGCGATAACGACACAACAAACACAGCTCATACGTAATCGTACGGATAATTTTCCTCCACATATAGTGCACAGATTGGGCCGGTCTCTAGTGCGGCATGACTGTTCCACTGGAAGGTATCAGGTAGGTACAAAGAGAACCACCACGAGCATGACTGCATTTCAGGAGTGGATTGCATGCGCAAGCCTCACTGATGTCATTGGTTGCAAATTATTCCTTGTGTTGTTTTGTGACCAGTATCTGTCTTTCAGTAAATCGTGTGAATAGTGTTCCACCCACTTACGCTCTTTAAAAGCGAAGCCTATATCAATTTGCAACAATGGCAGTCTCATTGCGACACTAGCATCACCGAGTGCTTTGCGCAGGTGTTTTGTTTGCGACCACCGCTGTCGCGGGTCACTAAGGTGAGGCTGCTAGTACATACTAAGGTGACAAATTCCGTAGTTCAAGATGTCTCTCGATGCAATTTTTGGAACTTCTCGAATATGGTGGTGGAATCTCCTTCAAGTGCAGATCACGAGATACAAAACATATAACCTGCGGACGCAGTGTGTGTCGCGTCTGCGATCCAACTCCGTAGCCGGTGACGTTGGCCGGTTTTCGGTGCTGACGGTGACCCGTTGCACACGATCTGACCGCGCACGCGGCCGCCCCCTGTATGTGGGTGTACGACTGTGGGTGGGAGGACACTGAGCGCCGCGTCAGCGGCGGTCGTCATGAATGGGTCCTTGTTTACAATCACGGCGCGCCGATGTCAGCAGTAGTCGGGCCGGTCGGCCTGCTCTCCCACGGTGCGCCCTGCCGCCCCGGTGTTTATTGCTCCCAGCCCGGCTGCCAGACGTCTCGGCTGCTTGAGAGGGATGAGACAGACGTGACACGCAGCAGACCGCAGCCAAGTGCGATGAAGTGGTATGCGGAGGTGCATGTGTCCACTGACGCCGCACAAAAAGCTGTGTGGTTCCGCCCCGCCGCCACGTGCAATGCAGCCAGCCCGCTACCATGTTGCCACATGCTGCTGGCGTAGACGGCAGAGTCGACAATTTCCGCCCCGCCCGCACGGTGAAGATCCTCGATGCTCTTCGTGAGGTCAAGTGCCGTCACCGTGACAAATGCAACGCAATTTTCCCAGCGTACATTTCCAAATACAAATTTTGTTGCGGAGGAGTTAAGTAAAGTAAGCTTCTTCAAGACTGTCCACCCACCTAGGAGACAGTTTCCACTCCCCACTGCCTTCAGCACTTGAAAGCACAACACACTGTAGCGTATTACGTCACTTAGAGTAAATGTACATACACTCGATCTGACTTTACAAGGCAAATTATCATTAATGCCGACAAATATGACAGTCATGGTCCGACACAGCTCTAAGCACGCCTGCATTCTGTCTCCCCCTTATATCCCTGCCTGTTTAAATCTTACCATCCCTCTCCCTGTCTCCATCATTCTCCGTAGTTTTATCTTGCTCTTTCTCTCTCTATCTCCCTCCATCTCCCTTTGTCACTCGCGCGCCGCTCCTGTGGTCGGGTCGCAGCGCCGGCGCTTCATGCCCCACCCGTGCCTTCGGTGCCAGTCTAGGGGTCTGTTCCTGACCTTGCCCCAAAAAAAGAGTAGAGCAACTTGGAGCAACTTGGGGCAGTTCGGAGTAGGCTCGGGAAAAACGAGCGCTGGAACGTCTGGAGTAATTTGGAGTAGAAATCAGCTGTTTGTACTTGTATTATAGTTACATATATGACGCAGATGTTCAAAACTTGTTGACGCAGATTCCCCAAAGCGCTTCGCAAATGTATCGTCAGCGCCACATTTGTGCTAATCCAAGCTGCTCCAAGCTGCCCCTGCTCTCGGCCGGAGTAAGTTGGAGTAAGTTGGAGTAGAATGGAGCTACTCCGTTCTGCTCCGAAAACGCACGGGAACACTGAGCAGCTACTCCAAGTTGCTCGGAGCAGCTTGGAGCAGGGTCAGGAACAGACCCCTTGTGTGTGGGGTGTGTGACGTGAGCGAGTTCGAGCGGCGTCGATCCGGCTCTGCCAGAGGACGGCGATCAACGTTTACCAGCTGGGGCATTCCACGACAAATCGACATGTGACCTGCACCCTCACACCTCAGATTTTGATGAAAATGGTTCTACAGGGTTATCAGCATCGCTGAACACGCCTGTGCCATTTTGAAGTCTCTTAGGTTTACCGTTTTCTAGTTATGAACTATATAATTTTTACATTTTGCACTGACATGACTATCTTTGGTGCTAATTTTCTCTGAGTCATTTTTCAGTAACTGAACAAATTTATACGTGAAAATGAAGACAAAACATTGAAGAATATGACTATGCCACCATTTAAACTTTCTTTACGTAATTTTTGCCGACTCTAGCCAAATAAAAAATTGAAAAGAAATAAAAACATTTTTCCCCTCCGATATCGTATTTTTTCTCACTTTCATATGAAAGAGCGTAGTTTTTTACCCTAGAAACATAAATAAAAAAAGTGGTTATCGACTTGGAAAGACGAATCAAATGCGGTGAATGCGGGCGCTGCGCTCACCGGACCGGGGCGCGCGCTGCCGCTGCCTCGCGATACGCCTGCCGGGGGGAGGGGAGGGGAAGGGGGAGCCGAGCGTGGGATGTCAAGAATATGTCCTGGAAAAAAGACTATGTGACGGTAAGAGATGAGAATGGGGTTAAAGTAAAGAAGCAGAAACGTTTCATTTTAGGTAATTTGCAGGAAATTTACCAACTTTATAAAGAGAACGGTAGCAACCCGCGCATTGGGTTTTCTAAGTTCGCCAGCCTCGGCCCCAAACACTGTGTCCTGTTGGGAAGCAACGGCACTCATACGGTTTGTGTATGTTGCTATCACCAGAACGTTAAGCTAATGTTAGCGTCTCTGGGCTTAAAAGACATTACCTACAAGGACCTGTTGAAGCACGCGGTTTGTGATGTCGGGAGGGAAGCCTGTATGCTGCAAAAGTGTGAAAACTGTCCAGGTCAGGACGGTGTCAGGTCATATTTGATCGACACTTTAAATGCGCAGGCAGGGGAAATCTCAGACTTGGTGGACGAAGTCAGATTTAGTCAGTGGCTAAGCACGGATCGTTGCACTTTGACCGAAATTGTTCTTCCTATGGACGAGTTTCTTGACAAACTGTCTGACGCCATTGTGACACTTACTCGGCATCATTTCACGAGTCAGCATCAAAGCAAATATTTCGACGATCTAAAAAAGCAGCTGCCTGAGCATGAAGCACTGATCATATTAGATTTTTCAGAAAACTACACTTTTGTAGTTCAAGACGAAATTCAGTCATATCACTGGAACGCACCACAGTGTACCGTCCATCCGTTTGTTGTTTATTGGCGAGAGGCTGGAAAGATTGAATGCCACAGTTTTGCGTGTTATCAAACGAACTGAAGCATGACACCGTCGCTGTGCACACATTCTTGCAGCACATTGTACCGAAAGTGAAAGGCATAGTCCCGAACTTGAAAAAGATTCATTATTTTTCGGATGGGTCAGCTGCCCAGTACAAGAATAAGTTTAATTTCGTGAATGTGAGTTTTCATGATGATGATTTCGGAGTCCAGTGCGATTGGAATTTTTTTGCAACGTTGCATGGGAAAAAATTCGTGCGACGGTGTTGGGGGTACACTGAAAAGGGTTGCAGCTAGCGCCAGTCTTTCGCGGACACACTCGGACCACATTCTTACTGCGGAAAAGCTATGTAAAGTGCTACAGGACAAGGGTAATTTGCATACCGAGTGCTACTTTGTAGCGAATGAAGAGGTTAGTCGTTCACGGCATGAGCTTGGCGATAGACTGTCAATGGCAAAAACTGTCAAAGGGACTCTAAAAATACACAGGGTAACTCCAGTGAAGGCAAACATTGTCGTTGTGCGAGAACTTGCCATAAGTGAAGGAAGAGAAGTGATGGTGGCCTGATTTGCTACAGGATTTAGGTTGAATGGTTAGCGTGACCTACATCGGCAGCTGATTTCCGTTTGTTTATGTGCGAATTACAATGTGAAGTGAGCTAATGTAAAGTTATGCATTTTGTACCTCTGATAAGGCTCATTGTACCATCTCGTTAGCATTCGCAAATGTACATGTACTTTCCGGCTTGTTATTTGTGTGAATAATAAATGAAGTGCTAAAACGTCCTGCCTGGTGTTTATAAATAATCTGCAGTGTCCTCTCAATCCCACGGGGCCGCGGACGACAGCCGCCAGCACCCCTATCCCCCGTTGGCAGCAGCTGGCCGCGGCCGTTGCTGAACGACGCCGTATTGGGTAAAATGAGGCCCGGCGGTTGGTGTTTGAAATTATGTTTAAAATATTTATAAGCCGATAACCACTTTTTTATTGATGAAATATAGGTAATAATCAACGCTCTTTCATTAAAAAATATCAAAAATCACAATATCGAAGGGGAAGATTGCTCAAGAGAACTTGGCATTTTTTGAAGTGTTATATTTGACATATATTTAATTGCTATGGTTTCGATAGCGATAAACGTTCATTCTGCATGGGATTGCAATCATTTTGATGTACAAACTCACCTACTTATCATTCAATGTAGCAGGGATAAATCCTGCCAAACAAAGCCATGTATGCATCGAATGTAAAAATGTCGCAGGCTGTAGCTCGAAAACCGGAAGTCGGAGAGGCCTGAAAATGTCATAGGCGTGTTTAGGGCTGCTGATAACCCTATAGACTCATTTTCATCAAAATCTGAGATGTGGGGGGTGCAAAATCGAAATTGTATTTGTCGATCTGTCGTGGAACGCCCCAGCTGACAGACGACGACGGACGTCATCGTCTTTATTCGCATCATGGGACTGATGCGTTATCACAGTCACCGAGACTTACTGCTGCTCGCTGTGCCGCTGGCTGTGGTGCGCGCACTCGTGCTGGTTGCGGCCCCTGCTGTTCGCTGTGCCGCTGGCTGCAGTGCGCGCACTCGTGATGGTTGCGGCCCCTGCTGCTCGCTGTGCCGCTGGCTGTGGTGCGCGCACTCGTGCTGGTTGCGGCCCCTGCTGCTCGCTGTGCCGCTGGCTGCAGTGCGCGCACTCGTGATGGTTGCGGCCCCTGCTGCTCGCTGTGGTGCGCACACTCGTGATGGTTGCGGCCCCTGCTGCTCGCTGTGTCGCTGGCTGTGGTGCGCGCACTCGTGCTGGTTGCGGCCCCTGCTGCTCGCTGTGCCGCTGGCTGCAGTGCGCGCACTCGTGATGGTTGCGGCCCCTGCTGCTCGCTGTGCCGCTGGCTGCAGTGCGCGCACTCGTGATGGTTGCGGCCCCTGCTGCTCGCTGTGGTGCGCACACTCGTGATGGTTGCGGCCCCTGCTGCTCGCTGTGCCGCTGGCTGTGGTGCGCGCACTCGTGATGGTTGCGGCCCCTGCTGCTCGCTGTGCCGCTGGCTGTGGTGCGCGCACTCGTGCTGGTTGCGGCCCCTGCTGCTCGTGCCGCTGGCTGTGGTGCGCGCACTCGTGCTGGTTGCGGCCCCTGCTGCTCGCTGTGCCGCTGGCTGCAGTGCGCGCACTCGTGATGGTTGCGGCCCCTGCTGCTCGCTGTGTCGCTGGCTGTGGTGCGCGCACTCGTGATGGTTGCGGCCCCTGCTGCTCGCTGTGGTGCGCGCACTCGTGATGGTTGCGGCCCCTGCTGCTCGCTGTGCCGCTGGCTGTGGTGCGCACACTCGTGATGGTTGCGCCCCTGCTGCTCGCTGTGGTGCGCACACTCGTGATGGTTGCGGCCCCTGCTGCTCGCTGTGCCGCTGGCTGTGGTGCGCACACTCGTGATGGTTGCGCCCCTGCTGCTCGCTGTGGTGCGCACACTCGTGATGGTTGCGGCCCATGCTATTCGCCTGCCCCCGCCTGCCTATGCTCGGCACTCGATTCGCACCGGTCCGTTTGACCTGGAAGCAGTGACACCTCGCTGGGTGACTGCGTGTCTGCTGGCGCTGGGTCAGCGCTGCTGGGCCACCTATCAGCGAGCTCCGGCGGCCACCCTCGCCGAGCAGGCGCGGCAGGCGCGGCACCCGGTGCTAGGAAGCGGGGAGCAAAGGCGCCCAACGCCGAGAGAGAAACTTGTGGCCATCTCCTGGTTCAAGACACACCATCGGGATGCTTAACATCCACAACATTAAGTCCAAGTATTGTCCATGCCCTTGTTAATATTTTTGTTTGCATGAAAGGTTGGGCTAGGTTAGGTTATGATACTTTAAATAATGTAATGTAAACTATAAATGTATACTATATTGCCAAACTCCAAGCCACTTTTTGGCATTGTTTTCACTGCTAACTGAAAAGTGAACATTTGCAGAAGAAATGAGTGGTAATATGTGAACCATATTTATAAACATGATGTTGCAAAATTAAATTCCAGCAACTCAAAAATTGCTTTAAGGCACAAATTTACCATCTAATCTAAACTAACTTATCATGTGTAATACACAAATAGTATACATAAACATAGTTGGGTTTGTGCTTTGTAATCCTGGATGTGGAGATGAAGATTGTGGTGTAATTCAAAATCGAGAGGATATTTTTATTCAGACCTGTGACAATTGCAGCTTGCAATTTCCAGTCAATTTTGAGCACTTTAACATGAGGCAGTTCGTGGTTAGTCATTACCGTTCTGCCCCAAAATTAGAAAATCCGAGGGATAGTGTTCTGGATGCCGAAAAATCAGGAACAGCCTATTTGTCGAACGTTTTACACAAACATAATCATAAGTATGAAGAATCTCAAGAACTATGTCGAATAGTACATCAATAGAAAAGCCTAGCCTAACCGAACCAGAACAATCAATATCGCCCTCGTCAGATAATTAAGCTGTTCTATACCAGTTTCTGCATGCCTTCCAACAACAGTAAATGATGACCACTGCGGTTTTCTTCTGAAAGTGAGATGGTGCACTTCGCCCGTTTACTCAGAAGTGTAGACAAGCCATTCGATCAATTTAGTGTGCCACGCGTGTGTAAATTGGTAAAAGGGTTTGAGCCGAAATCTAATGGTATGGCGATTTTCGGTGGTAGTGAAGAAGAATACCAGGACTAGTGATAGTGCTACTCGAGATGTTGATGCTGCCCTCGAAAGATTGCTGCAAGTTTCGAGGGAGTGCGGGAAGGTTACTGGAGAGCGTGCACAAGGACTGCGAAGCACCGCAGGCCATGCGCCACGCTCAGGAACCTACTACCAACTCGGTCCGAGGAAGAGAGTGATTAACCCTCATTCAACGATATTTAGAGCTGAGAAAGGTACAGCATGGTGTGACGTCCAAAAATACATAGATTTGGTATTATTCATGGTATTCAAAAATCGGTGACAGCTGGATGCGAACCGCACATATCGGTGAAAGCGTCCAAAGTGATCAACACAGACGTGACAGGAAGTGTTGAAGAAAGTGGTTATTATTACAGTAAAATATATATCCATATTGTGTTAAGGTATACATGCATTTTTTGGCTCGCTTTGGTTGTGCATCGAAGAGGTTGGTTAACACAGACACCTAATTTCGTGAAAAATATTGGTGCGGCTCACCACGTCACGTACTATAACACTGAAATACTGGATTCTTCGAACTGAATTCAATAAGTGACGTCACGTGACATATATATAAGCTGACCGGTGCCCCAGCCGCCACTGTGGTGTGCGCCTTACCACCGGTGGGACGGTCGGACGCGGCACCCCGTACCGGCGGGAACCAGGATGGGATACCCAGGTGTGGCACGGCCCCGGCTCTGCTCGCTGTCCACTTAACGCCCGGTCCGGGCCCAGACGGTGCCCAGCTCGCGGCCAGCTTCAGCCGGGTGCATGCCCAGCCTAGGCACGGTCCACGCCTAGTCCGTACCCAGCCTGGGCCCGGTCTATAGCCAGTACGTGCCTAGCCTGGTCCTGGCGCGCGCTCGGTCCGTGTCAAACTTGTGCCTGGCGTAAAACCTCGCGCTCAGTTGTTGCCCAACTGTGCCCCTGTAAGAAAACCGGCCGCAGTCATGTTTGGCTGCAGCGAATAATGCTGCATGAGCCAACTTCGGCCCGGTTAAAATGTTGGCTGTGGTAGGCTATTGTGCAGGACCCTGTATGATAATCATGGAAGATCCTTCACAGTAAACATGCAGAATCCTGCGAAATTCAGTTGCAGCATGTCGTAAATCACATTCAGGATACTGCAGAATTTATATGCATGATCGCACATGATCCTGCAGGATCATTCACAAGAATCCAGTAGTGGCCTGCAGGATCCTGCAGGACAGTTCTGAATCTGCCAGGACCTTTGTGAAGGAGACTGCAGGATTTATACGCATGATCCTACAGGATAGCCCTGGATCCTACTCGATTGTGAAGGATCCTTCAGGATTTATGTGAAGGATGCTGCAGGATTTATGTGCAGGATCCTACAGGACAGTCGTGGAGCCGGCAGGATTTATGTGAAGGACCCTGCAGGATGTATGTGCAGGATCAGGCAGAACAATGCTGGATAACAGGATTTATGTGAAGGATCCTGCATGCAGGACAGCTCTGAATCTGACAGGATCTATGGGAAGGATCCTGCAAGACCCTGCAGGATTTATATGCAGGACCATGCAGGATTTATGTGCAGGGTCCTGCATTATTCTTGCATCAATTCCTCACACAGAATCCTGCTGGAGCCCTCAAGACCCTGTCATGCACAATTGTGCAGGACAATCCTGTAGGGTTATTCCACTAGGATTGGAAAATGTATCGTGAACAAGCCGTTGAACACGTGGTCAGAACTTAAATATGAGTGGACAAAAATTATTTAAAAAAAGACCCAACCACAAATAGGTGAATCCATATTAGATTACCCGATTAGATTATTAGATTACCTGATAGAGATATTAGATTAGATTACCTGGTAAGCCTGAGATTTAGGCCGTGAACAAATTTATTCCCGACTTTTTCTGATGCATTTGAAATATCGAAACGAAGCTGAAAGGCAAGGCATGCATACAAGTATTCTAAGATTCGGGTGATATCAGATTAGGTAGCGGTGTTATGACCTAGAACCTGCCGAGAATGCACGCATCATGGACACATATGCCTAGAACCTGCCGGGAGTAAACGCATCATGGACACATATGCCTAGAACCTGCCGGGAGTAAACGCATCATGGACACATATGCCTTGAACCTGCCGTGAGTAAACGCATCATGGACACAGGTGACCTGGAACCTGCCGTAAGTACATGCATCATGGCCGCTCTGGAAGCTAAAACATGAACTATAGACGCAGTAGAAATTGACTAGGACTTATCAGGATAATCTTGCATGCCGATATCGTTCCATATGGGAGAAATCTTGCGATGTTTGGTCTGATTAGTTGTATTTTTTTAATGAATAGTGACACAAATAAGGTTTTTCTTGGCATTTAAAAGGGAGCAAGACGTGGCTTTGCATGGGTACCATCTATTATCATGGCCTAAGCACAATCCACCAAAAAAATCGTACATTTCCACCGTGCATCACAAATTCCCCTCTGACGCTAATGGATGTCTCTTATCTATAACGCCAGCCACTATCCGACCACTTTCGAACCGGGCCCGCTTGATTCCTAGTCGACAGCTCTAGTTTGAAGGTATCGCCAGGTACCAAACACCCTGCAGCCGGCGCCGCGCAGGTCAGGCGTCCAGTGGCGGCCGCTGAGCCGATGTCACGCCTGAGTAGCCAACAACAATCACAGCGCTGTCTGTCCGGCGGTGCGACGCTGACCCGGCGCGACCTGGGAACGCCTGAGGCAGCAGTCACACGCGAGGCGGCCGGAGGCGATCCGCTCCAGCTCCGGTGACCGGAGGTACAGGGGAGGGGAAGGAGCAGTGGGGGGGGGGGCTCTTCCGGCGGATCCCGGGCGGTGGCGCACTGCGCCGCAGGTCAGGTACGTGCCCTCAGGCGATGACCTGTCATCGAGGTGGCGCGTGGCCGTCTGCAGCACGGCGACGCCACCGTGAGCACGGCGCCCGGCTCCAGTTCGTGTTGGGCCCCGTCCAAGCCTAACGATGGGACTGGGTTCCAGTTCCTGTTGGGCCCCGTCCAAGCCTAACGATGGGACCGGGCCCCAGGTCGTCTTGGGCCCTATCCATGTCTGACGACGGGACCACTTCGCTGTAAATCATGTACACGCTCAAGCAATATCGCACTACATCCATCATCGGCGTATAGTGTACACACTAATGCAGCATAGCGCACTACATACATCACCGGTGTATAGTGTACACACTAATGCAGCATAGCGCACTACATACATCACCGGTGTATAGTGTGCACACTAGTGCAGCATAGTGCACTACATACACCACCGGTATACAGTGTACACATTAATGCAACAGTTCACTATGTACACCACCAGTGTACAGTGTACACGCTCATGCAGTAGCGCACTATATACACTACCAGTGTACATTGTTCACACTCAAACAATGGCGCAGTATGTGCACCACCAGTGCAGTGTACACACTCATGCGCACTATAAACATCACCAGTGTATACTGTTCACACTCATGCAATTGCTGACTATAACACCGCCAGCGCTTAGTCTGAGTGCCTTTGGTATTACGTGTCTGGCGTGACTCAGCACAATGAGGGTCAACGGCGTATTTCCCGACCATGTCGTCATGTGCGCACGGTAGTCCGCATGGCGACCGTGACCAGGGGTGATTTGTTCACCGCAATTTGTCTTGATTGATTACAAAATTGATCGTGACGGGAGGTTGTCTTTTGAGCATTGCAGGGAAGACAAGCACCAACATCTGCGTTGTTGCCGCGTTTACCTGCATCCTGTCGTGACAAAGCTAACGACGAAGGAAGTCGAGAGCAGTCTCCTACGTGAGACAAGATGAGACACACTGTTTTTTTTATACTTCGGTGACCGATAGTTGTGCGTCATCGGCAGACTGCACGATGGTGACACCGTCTTCCCTTTACATAGTGCGTACATTCAGTATCAGAAGTGCAGCCGCGGTCGCGTGATGCAGACTTTGAAATGCCAAGCATCTCAACATCAGAACAAAGCTCCTCTGCCATGGATACAACGGCCATTGGGATAGGCTGGGAGCCTGTCCCATCGAAACATGACAATTTTAACTTCGGCTCCATGACGCTGCATGCGGATAAATGTGAATAAAGACATAAAGACATAAAAAATTAGTGCAACTATGAGTCACAAGAGCCATTCTTGGTTGCACTCTGTACACTGAACCAGTTGCCCACCAAATCTGTCAATCAGCCCTCCCTGTAATACTGAAAAGCAAGCCCTCTATTCATATACTGATTGTCTTCAATTCATTTCATTTCGCAGGCACTGCAGAAGGAAGCACCCCCACAGATTGTGGTACATACCACGGTGACTGTGGGTTTGTTCTAGTCGCCCAATCTCGGACATTGCACTTACCTACTTATGGCACCTACATGCAGATGCATTGATTAAGCAGTGAGGTGACAACTTCTTGCTCCTCATGAGCCTCATGAGCCTCCACCATTCAATAGTGGCTCTAACTACTATTCAGGTTCATTGACTGAGCAGCAAGCTTTTTCACTCCGAAACTCTTGAACGGCGATTTGGCGCACCATACTGCTGTGACGCCAGGCGAGTTTACAGCAATTGTGTGTGGGTAGTGGGTGAAGGGGGATTAGGGGACCCGTCTCCTCTATTCTGAACAGAGATGATTGGGTTATTGGCACCGCACGGACCGGAGGGCGCCATTTGCCATTGCCTAATGGCTTGATTGGGGCGAAGGGTTGTGTAGTCATGCCCGATAGGTGTGTGTGTAGGGGGGGGTATGCTGCCACCACGAGCAGCTGCTCCAAGTACACGCCGAGTCAGTAGGACACACTCACAGCGCCAGAAATCGAAAATCGAGCGTGAATACAATCACTGGATGCCTTTCTATCCACTAGTCGAACCGAAATGGCAGGTAAACGAAATAGAAATAACGATTGATGTTACGCACTGCCAACCCTCGCCGATAACTAATCCCACCCTATCCACGAATATCTCTGTTAAAATGAACCTGTCCACGGAGATCCATGAACTGTCGAAAATATCTGGTTTTCGCCGGTGTGTTAGACATAAAAACATAAAGGATTAGTGCAACTATGAGCCACAAGGTTCCTTCTTGGCTGCACTCTGTACACTGAACCAGTTGCCCACCAAATCTGTCAATCAGCCCTCCCTGTAATACTGAAAAGTAAGCCCTCTATTCATATAATGATTGTCTATGCTGTTTTTAAAGATGTTCAGTGTGCTGCTACTGACAATGTTTTCTGGCAGCTGGTTCCAGTGTTCCACTACCCTGTTGGTGAAGAAAGTCTGCCTTAACCTTGTTCTGCTGTGGTTAACTTTAATTTTGAATTTATGACCTCTAATTGCATCATTTCTGTTCAATTCAAACATTCCCCCAAGATATACCCTCTCCAGACCATGGACAAATTTAAAGACTTCCATAAGATCTCCTCTCAGCCTTCTATATCTAAGTGAAAACATATTCAATTTCTTCAATCTTTCCTCATATGCCAGGTTGCTTATGCCATTAACCATTTTTGTAGCCCTCTTTTGTACTCTCTCTAAAAGCCAACAATCTTTTTCATAGCTAGGAGACCAAGCTTGGATGCAGTATTCCAAATGTGGCCTGACATATGCACAATAAAGCTTCCTGATGACTTCCTCACTTCTGTATGATACATTCCTATTTATTTCCCCGAGCATTCTCAGTGCCTTCTTCCTGGCTTCCTTGGTCTGTTCTGATGCCCCCAATTTTGTGTTTAGAATAACACCTAAATCCTTCTCCTGTTGAGTCACTGATAGCACTTGGCCACCCATCAGGTATGGACCCTTCATGTGTTGCTTACCTACATGCATGATTTTGCACTTGTCAAAATTGAATTTCATTTGCCATTCTTCGGACCACTTCACAAGTTCGGCTAAGTCTTTTTGCAGCGAGATATGCTCATCTTGACCTGTTATTGCCCTAAAGACCTTCAAATCATCCGAAAATGTCAAAACTTTACTGCTCAGACCACTTTCAATGTTATTTACAAATATAATGAAGAGTAGTGGCCCCAGTACTGACCCCTGGAGGACTCCACTAAGAACATTTTGCCATGATGACTTTCTACCATTCAGCATTACTCTTTGCTGTCTATCTGAAAGCCACAACTCTATCCATTTTAAGATGCTACCTGCAATACCATGGGACTGAAGCTGTATCATCAACAGTTTATGGGGTACCTTGTCAAAGGCCTTACTAAAGTCAAGATATGCTACATCAACCTGATTTCCCTGATCAAATTGTTTTATGGCGAAGTTCAAAAAGTCCAAGAGATTTGTGAGATACGATCGTCCTTTTCTAAACCCATGTTGAGTATCTTGAATCAATCTGCTACCTTCCAGATAACGAACTATTCTATCCTTGATAGTTGATTCGAGTACCTTGCAGACTAGGGATGTGAGACTTACTGGCCTCATGCCACTTCCCCTCCTGTGACCTACCAGAACTACCCCTCATCTGTTCACTATTAACACTCCCCTCTCGAGAGATCCCAGCCACCTCCACAGTAGGGGAAGCCTCAGCTACCTGGTGGCCTGCGACCACCTGGGCATATGATGTCCCTGCTACGGAGTGACCCCTTGTTGCTTTATCTTGCCTACCCTGTGCAACAAGGGCAGCCTTGAGCTTGGAAAGCTCTGCCTTAAGGGTCCTAATCTCTTCCTCTAGTGCCTGCATCCTGGTCGAAACCATCCTAAACGCTGCAGCTTATGCCTAGATTTAGATTCAAATTAACTCGCTAAACAACCGACAAAAAAGCCAACTAACATTCACTATAAATCGCTACCTCCTATACTGTCAGTTAATTATCTGAGTACCTCAAGAAAAGCAACATGCTAAGCAGAAACTATTAAACAATTATTTTGTTTGTTTTAAAAAAATAAATAAACAAAACGTCTAATCTAATTGTCTTCTACACAAGTAGACAACTATATGAATATCCCTTTTGATATCACTTATGGCTAGACAGAAAAATGAACAGTCACACAGCACTTATGAATACCACCAACTTACTACCAATTAAACTATATCTTAAACTTCAACACCAAACAGACTATGCACCACAAAAATAAATAAAGTATGTTAGAATAGTATGAATGTTGTCTAATGTACTTATGAAATCTACACACTTGTAATATCTCCTACTACAGAAATCGAAGCGACGAGAACACGCCTAAAGCCACGAGGCCTCGCCTAAAAAGAAGATGGCGCACGGCAGCGTCGCTAGGTTGACATAGTATAGTTTGCGTGCTACGAAAATGCTTATCAGATAACAAATAATGAAATATAATCACAGAAGTAATTGATAAACACCTATCCACAGCTTAGACTGTTTAGCCGCACCTATCCGCAGCTTGTACTGCCCTGTTCTGCAACGACTTATCTGGAAAGCTGGAGCTCCAACAGACGTCCTTCCACCGTGACACCTGGCGGAAAACTGGTTAAATACCATGATGAGACCTTCTCCCCTTATTTTTCTTTATCTAATTGTACACACATTCATATCTTTATTAATCTTGTCTCATATGCTAGGTTGCCCAAATTACTAATCCTCTTTTGCACCCTCTAAATGCTACCAACTTTTTCCATAGCTATAGGGGGCAGTGTAAAATAATTCACCATGTGGCCTGGAAATGTACGGTTAATAGAGTTGTGGTATTTCATCCTCGTTTTCGGTTTTTACCATTTTGCCACATGATGTATGCGCAGTCATGCACACAACTGCTTAATAATGTAAAATGCATGTGACTGAAGCGAAAGGGATTCCGCTTTTTAATCCTTATGTGGCAAACCTTTATTTTCTTCCAATCATTCACTATTCCCAAGCAACTTCTTCCTTCATCCACACAGTTAATGGTGAAGTAACTTTAGGACACTGATAGGGGGTCAAGCTCCACTATTTAAAATGTGGCCTAAAATTGTGTTATTGCTTCTGTTGTATGTTGTCCATAATATGATGTGATATATCCATCCATAATATAATCCATAATATAATATGTGGACACAATATGATGTATACAATTTTGTGTTCACAATAACATCTAAGTTCTTCTGTTGAGTCACAGCTAGTACTTGGCTACCTATCAAGTATGGATTCCTGATATGATATCTACTGAAATGCATTATTCGACACTTATCAAAGCTAAATTTAATTTGACACTTTTCAATACTATTTACAAATATTGTGACCAACGGTGGTTTCAGTACTGACCATTGCAGTACTTCACTAAGAGCATCTTGTCATGAAATCTCCATGCCACCTACCACCACTACTGTCTAAACCATAGCTCAAACTGATTTTCCTATTAGGATTAAATCAATATGATGCGATATGATCGGCCCCTGCGATTTCTCTGATTTTTGGTATGCCAGCAACCACACCTCCGACTATGCTATCCGACTATCCGACTAACTATCCGACAGCAACCACACCGAATCCATAAGTCTTATGGATTCGGTTTTTGACGTAATGCATTATTCGCCATAGGGTTTACTATGGAGGCCAATGGGTGCGATATGACCGGCCCTTGCGATTTCTCTGCATTCTCGTGTATGTTCTCATCCCCATTTATTGGGTGAGAATGCTGATGCACCGGAAAATTTTCTCGGAAATACAAGTGTCGGAGGTGGGGTTGCTGGCACACCAAAAATCAGAGAAATCGCAGGGGCCGGTGATATCGCACCCATTGGCTTCCATGCGTAGGCATTGGCTCCACCCATTGGCCCTATGGCGAATAATGCATCACGTCAAAAACAGAATCCATAAGTATGCAACTGATAAAGTTGGCAACGTATAATTTTAGGAAGAGTAGTTTTGAGTTCAGCTTGACACGGAGATTCATTTGAGATGAAGCTATGACCGCATTTGCTCAGATCTGCATTTTAGTGTATGTTCTCACCCTCATTTATTGTGTGAACCAACTCAAACCCGACGCGTGCCATTTCGACTCCTGTGCCAGCTGGCACTTTGCGGATGCCAAGCAGTTTCTCCTGTCCAGTGGAGTGGCAATGATGTACGAACGAGGCCAGCTTGCGGGACACCTAGATCAGTTCGGATGTATCTAAAACTTATAGAGGTGAGCTTTTAAGATAAAAGGAACATGGAGAGGCATGTGGATCAACGTTAGAACAACTTTTGTTTTTTACCATTGTTCGGTATCTAACGTACATCTAGAAATAAATGCAAACGACATATAATTTTGTCAATTGGACAATCACAAATGACATTACAACCATACGTAGCCTATTATCAAAACACAAATAAGCACAAATATTAGTCACAAATAAGACACACTCACAGAACACGATGATTCTTCATAATTCTTGGGTTTTCTTGGTGTTGGTACGGGGTCGGCATAGATGGGCGTGATTCTTTGACGTAGATCGACAGATTATCTGGTGTTAAGTGTTATGGTGGCGCTGGTTGTGCGGCGTGTTATGGTGATTGGATTGAACTTGATTGATTGGACTTGGAGCGTTGGTGATCGAATAACACCAACCATGATACCAGCTTGGAGTGCTGGTGCTATGGTTGATGGTGCTAGTTGTAGAGTACCTAGTGTTATAGTTTTGCTGGTTGGACAGATGGTGACAGATAGTCTTGTATTATGGTTCTTGGCTGTGAATTTTTGATATCAAGTATTTCAGGTTTTCTTCTCGAGGTTGGTTGGTTGGTTTGGTGTTTGGTGGGGGGGGGCATCATTCTCTTCTCGTTGTCATTTGACATATTCTGTGAAAATCTGTCAGTTGTCAATTCAGGCTTAGGATGCAAATCTCGGTTGGGATAATACCGAAACGAAATGAGGCGATGCCAGCGGGAAACAATTGGCTGCTGAACTCATCGAAATAAGCATCGGAATTGCCACAGATTCCGTTTTTCAGATTTAAATGTGCTCGGCAAATACACATTTGCACATTGTCCCATTAAGTCGTTCAATGTTCGATGTCCTGTGTCTGCCCGTGCTGCCAGCTTTTAGGTGAGTTTCCTGCCATATTCTGAATCTCATCTCGGTCCCGGTTGTCGATTGTGACCCAACTGGTATGACATAACCAACTACGTTTGTTAGTGATGGCAAAATAGGCAACCAATCGCAGATAACTGGTGGCTGTAATGGCTATTACCACTATTTGAAGATCCTCATCTCACTCGGCTGGTTGACTAGTTCAAAATATGCGCACGGAAGGCGTCTAAGCACGGAATATAGGCGCACGGAAGGTGTCTCCAGCTAAAAGTGATACGTCATAAGACTACGTTAATTAATCAGCTTGAAATAATTTGACCTTCATGAATATAGCTAGGTTAGGTTAGGTTAATCAAGTGGGTAAAATGTATCCTCGGAAAATCTCGCAAGAACCAAGTGGACCGATTGCATCCTTGCAAGGGTGTTTTGTAAGATGGACATAAAGTAGGGTTTTGAACCGACGCGAAATTGGAGGAGTGCGCTTTGAAGTGAAAAGATCAATCCATCTGAAAATATCAACCTAACCCAGTTTAAGCACGCCTAAAGTACACTTAAGATGATCTGAAGTTCGTTAAAAAGCGACATTTCGGCGACTGCCACGCCCAGATAATAGCAAAATCTCGAGAATCAAGTGGGCCAAATCTATCCTCCGACGCACGGTTAGTCACTGGCTTGTGACACTTTATCTGTGCATACCATTTGATAAAGATACTTTAGTAAAAGATGCAGCTGGTGGTGTTATCAAGGCTAGGTTAGGTTTTCAACTTTTTCGAAGATGTTTTTTTAATGAAAAAAGCAACATAGTTAAAAACATTAGAAAAAACAAAACATGTTTCCCTTTGCGACATTTTTCAACATGGTTCTGTTAACACGTGTCATTTAACATTTAGTTTAGGTTGATAAAAATAGGCAAATATTCATATTTATGTTATATTCATATTCATGTTTAGGATGCATTTTATAATTGTCTAAATTTGAAAATTATGTTAACAATTTTAATCAAAAGTTCTTTCTAAATTTGTTATCTCCTAATTCTGGTACCTTGCCGTGCAAATCGTCTGCTTTACATATTTCACCCGGGAAGCGAAATCCATAAATCCTGAGCATTTCTCCCAAGGCAGTTTAGTTTTTAGGCATGTTTAAGGCATGTTCGTCCGAACTGATTAATCTAAGCAGAAGACGAACTGACCACGAATATAAGAAATCGTAATGTAAATTTTCGAAATACGAGCTTATGACGAAATCATGAAACATTGTTTGATGTTGAGAAAGTGTGAAATTTTCGCAAATTTTAAGGGAAGACAATTAACGTGGGTATGATAAAAGAGTGGAAAAATGAGAGAGAAAAAAATTGTGATGCTCGAGAATTATTGATGAATAATATATCGATAGTTTTGAAACTTTTTTTAAAACATTTTCTAATATAATGTAATCTGACAAAGAAGCACACATAAATTTTGTGTGGGTCTGCTACTTTGGATTTTTTTAATTCTTGTGATTTGTGTACTTAAAAAAAGTTTACGTAAAATTTTAAGTACGAAAAAGTGATAATTTTACATTTTTTTCTCCTTTCCCTCGTGGCGCCGAACAGTGATATCAAGATGGCGTAGATCGGACACGAATCGAGCGAATTATGGAGGCGCAGTCCACAGGATTTTACAGATTTCCCGAATTTTTCATTTGCAACAATTTCCTGATACAACCGAAGCTACACAGACGTAAGTGGACGAGCTGAGCTGATAAAAGTAACTTATATCGATCTAGCTGTGTAACGTTTTGAGATATAAGCTAAATAGTTTTGGCATAATGCTTCAGAAAATTACAATAATTAATAATGCTTCATGACAATAATTATTTATAATACATTGCCCACATGGTGGGATTATCGACATTGTGTCGATTTGCGTTTGAGAATGAATCTATGCAACTTGTGATGGACTTGGATGGATAGATGGTATGAACTTGGACGCGACACATTGCTTTCTATTGACCTAGCACTAAAAATCGGTTTTAAATTGCTCCTTTGAGAAATAATGAAATAATGGAAATTCTGATGAGTACATATCGTAGCAAATGTCCAAGTGCATATATGTGGCGAATTTGGGTTTGATATGTTGAATAATTTGTGCTATAAGAACAATATTACTTACAACTAGTGTTAATGCAAAATAGCCTATCTGGGGGGAAATATCTGTCAACGACCAACCTGATGTGCTCCAAAAGATAAGGTCGACTGGAAGATATCGCATTGTCACATTATCACATCATGAGAGCGAAAATTTCACCCTCGAAGCACTATTAGATCACCAAACGCGACACACCGCATGGCTAAAGTTTGAAGCAGAAGGCAGTTGCGAATTGCTGCGCATTGCCGACAACTGTGTGGCTGATTGCGATGTGCTGACAGTCGAGAGCTTAATGGAGTTATAATTATGAATAAAATGGTGATAAAGTGTTGCAGATGATTTGTAAATTAGCGCTGAATTATTATCTGCTCGGTGATGTGCGAAACGTGTGCGAAAATGCCTGAGAAAGTGGCGAAAAAGCAACAAAGTATGGCATTCGAAGTCGGCTCTCGATAGCTGTCAGCTGATGCACTATTGGCCGTTGAAGACGATTCCATTTGTTGCAGAAGATGCGACATGGTCGATAATCATGTCGATACGGTCGACAACCGAGCGATGGATGGCACCGCAAAAATGAAACCTCACGGCGAGGAGGATAATTTCGAAAGAATGGTTATATATAAATTTTGTGAAAATTGTTCATTGATGCGAGAGGATGCCCAGGAGGGATGCGCTATTTTAGCAATTTAGTATGAGGATTATAAATGCGCAGGTCATTTACAATGGAGCAATTTGTTTGTGAATTCTCGCAGAGAGAGTGTAACGAAAAGTTGAGATAATCGAAGAAACGTGGCGATTGTGGCGTGGGGTCCTGGTTTTGTCTCCGCCGCTCGGTGCGTCTAGTGCTGCTGTGCTGCTGGTTCGTGCGCTTCCGGCGAAGCCCTCCCCCGCTCCGTTCTTCCCCCGCGGTGGGTGCCCAGAATTGGGGGGGTGTCTGTGTGTATTTATATATTGTTTGTGTATATGTATATGTATATATATACATACATATATACATGCATATACATACATATATACCGGTATATCTTTATACATGTATGTATATATATTTGTATTTGGATAGTCGCCAGATAGTCTCAGAATTTAAATTCTTTAAAATCAATGGATTACCTACCTTGATGGAATGATCATTGATGAAATAGAATTTGCACGTAGAATAGAATAGCTTGGCCTTCAAGCCAATGAACCACTTCAAGAGGCCTGATGGGTCATGTCGCCTTCCTCAAATTGGAAGCAAATGAAAGCTGTTTTGATGTTTATCGAATCAGGTACTTGCTCATCGGTGCACCCACTCCGCTTTCCGCATCTTTCGAAAAGATGAAATACGAAATGACAGGCTTATTCCTAAAAGATGAACTGCACGTAGCCAAAGAGCAGAAATCCATTCTTCCTGAGTAGCTAAAAATCTGGAAAGCCTACAATTCGAAATCGTAAATAGGACTTAGTGTGACTATGTCACGAGAAACATATATTGAAGATATAATGCATGGTGGTCGGATTTCCAAACTTGTCAAGAAATGTTTGTCTGTTTGTCTGTCTGTCTGCGTGTATGATCTGCTTCGTCGCATGCTGTACCAAGACGGTCGGAAACACCAACACGGTAGTGGGGTTGGTGTGCATCTAGTATATCCACTGCACTTCTATAGATATGCTTGTAACGTCCGCACTCAGCGCTTTGAAAGAACCCTTGGGCATAGGCGTAAGAACAGGGGTCAGTGGGTCATGGCATACCCACTTTTTGAAGCTGGTGGGGAGGGGGGACAATAATTGTAGCTGGTCCTCCCACACTTCGGACATTAAATTTTCCAAAATGCAGCATGCACACCTTTGGATATGTGAAAACCCCCTGCAGTCCATACCTAAGTAAAAGCTGTATCTATCGCATCGTAGCACTTCATTTCTCAAGTCCTGCACACTTGGACATGGCCCTACAACAAAGCATCTAATTCAGAAGTGTATGCAATACAACAGATATACAGATATTTACACTTTACATTATGCTATGAAAAGACAATAAAGCAGATAATGTGTCAGCTAGTGCAAAATACATTCATTCATATACATTCATTCATACATTCATAATAAAGTTTCACTGTGGTATTTGACCGTTAGCATATTTATCATCGATTTCAGGAACATTGCCTAGAGTGGAAAATAGTAAAGGTTGAGGGCAGTAACATAACACAATGAATGCTATACATGCAATTTGCAGGTGCAATTTCCAATGTGGCGTATATTACATAGTATGTATTATGTGCTGTATTGGTCCCAGACGCCATACAATTCAACATTTGCATGTATTTTCATTATTGAAGCATAAAGTGTCTACCACGATACTTACATTGCGTGACTGCATTATACAACAGACCGAAAACAAATCTGCATTTCAATGGATTTTCAAAGTTTGACACATCACACGGATATCCATATCCATCCACATACCAGGCATCTCATACCTTTGAAATAAAATGCCTGGGTTTTATCGTGCTAGCATATAATATAGCAAAATACTCATCTCCGTCGTTTACCATGGCAGCATAGATACAACAATGAAGTCCACATCCCATTATATCAGCTTCAAGTGCGAGAACGCCTCTCAGAATCTTATAATCCCCGGAGAGGATTAGGCGCTCGTGATGCGACCTGACAAGGTCACATGAGGAGTGATAAGATGATGTGACGAGTAAACGAATGATGCTCGCCATGTGACCTAAGAAGGCACATGACGAGCATAGCAACTGACCCGAGTGGATCTTCAGCTCGGTAAGTCAATTCCGACCCCATAAGATCTCGGCTCCTATTAAAGCTAGAGTAACATAATTATCAGGGTAGATGGGTACCGTAGTGAAGTCTATTGCGTGCAAATTTCATGACCTTAGGTCAATATCGTCCAGGTTATATGAGATCACATATGTCACAATTTGCTTGTTTTGCGTGGCATGACTTGACATTTTTATGGATCGCTGTGATTGTGCTTAAATGCTCCAAAATGGGCATTAATGCTGTTTTGGACATGGCTAATGATGCAATACAGAACCTGGACTCGGCATTTGGCTTCCGGTCACCAATATAACAACACTTTATGAGGTCAGTTACCTGTTCCAGTTACCGGAACCTGACCGACTGCTCCGTTGGGCGGGTCGGCACAATTGGCTTCACGAAGAAAGGAGTGACGTACATGAATGAAGTATGGAAACGCTGAGGTACACAATGACAAACAGTAGTGTTTAGGATGTGTAGGGAGTAACATGCAAAGTGAAATTAATCCCATTGCAGTGAAATTGCATCTATGACAACATTCCAGTTGACCAAATTTGGTTCCATTAACCTGTCATGAACTTGACCTGACTTGACCTCGGTGACCTAATCATGTTGGGGCCTCAAAAAACGTTTCGGGACCCTAAAAATGACAGAGTGCTCGAAAATGTTGAGTCGGGTCCCTACAAAATATCGCTGGGCCTCCAAAAGGTCGCGACGGGTAAATCGCGCCAGGGCCCCACCTAATCACACTAAGGCCATACGAGGTTCGGCCGGGCACCTGGAAATCGCACTGGAGGCCAAAAAGACAGGAAGTCACGCCGGGTCCTCAAAAACGACACTGGGCACCAGAAAGGCTGGTCAGGCCCTCAAAATCACGCTGGGTCCCAACAGACCGGGATGGGACCTCTATAATCGCGCCGGGGCCCCAACAAGTTGGACAGGGCACCGAGAAAATCATGCTGGGAGCACAAAAAAGTCGTGTCATGACCCCTCAAAATCGCGATGGGTGCCGTAGAAAAACGAGCCACGCTGGGGATGCTTCAACAGTTCGCGTTTGAGCCCAGCAAACAATTCTGCCGAGTCCCTTGAAAATCACAATGAGGACTCCAAAAGGTTGGGTCGGGACCATTGCAAATCACGCTGAGCCTGAAGGTACCGAAAAGTCGCGTCCGGGCCCATGTAAATCACGCTAGGGGCTCGACAGGTCGCACCGAAGCCCCAAAAGTTGTATCCGAAACAAACAATAAATGAAGTCGGGGCAGCGAAAAAACAGTCTGGATATGGAAAATCACTATGGGGCCCTTGACAGTGTCCAAAAATCGCACTTAGACCAAAAACATCGCGCCACTGCCCTTGGAAATCACTTTGGGCCCAAAAAGTCGCGCCGGAGCCCCACAAGTCCCAGATGGCTTCCAAAAAATACATTCCTACCCGAAATGGTACTTTGCGGACACAAACATTATATCAAAGACCCCCAAAACGCGTCGGGCCCCGGAAAAGAAGCACGTTGGAGCACCGAAAAGAAATGCACTGGGAACCTGAACAATCGCACCGAGGCCCAAAAATATCGCACAGGAGGCTTACACAAAAATAGAAGTCGACCAGAAAAAATCACAAAAGGACTCCTTCCAGTCGACCAGTATACCGGAAAATTATCCCAAGGGCTTTTTACTCTGAAGGTTACCATCGGCTGAAAAAAAAAACTAATTGAGCAGTCGCAATGGCATACGTACGAAAGAGGAAAGTATCTCTCCTCTCTCCATCCTGAAGAGGTGGGCTTCTAAGAACCTACGAATTGCGCAGGATTCCCAAAAATGGTTATGGGGTCCCATGGGTTCGCGTCGGGCCCGCGGAATTTGAGGTTATAAATAAATACAACCGCCACCCCGAAAAAAAAACTTGCACTGATGTCACAATTTTGCGACCGGGAATGCCGAAATTGCGCTGAGATACAGGTATGTACAACGCGCCCCGCGAACTAACGCAAGCCCCAAACTATCGCGCTTGGAACGAAAAATTTCTGTAGGTATTCTCATAAATTCCAGTCCGCATACGAAAAATTCCCCTCGCTACTCCTAAAATTGGCGTTAAAGGCCACAAACAGCACAGCGTGGCCCAAAAATCGCAAGAAACTCGACAGGGATCAAGTCAGAGCCTTCCAAAATATAGAGGTTCCGAAAAATACATTTCCGAGTCAGGAAAATCGCTCCTTAGCCCAAACATACCATCGGATGCCTTAACACGCGCACACGAGGGTGGGTGGGCGAAACCCACTAACCCCTCCGGTTTTTCGTACATAACTCCAGATTTTACCGGTCGATATACGCCATTCTTTGCGCACCTGCTTTGAAATGTCAAGCGCGTCGTTTAACACTCGCACTTCCGGAGGTCCGCGCCAACTTCGTCTGGCGGGGGGGGGGGGCAGATGTCTGCTCCCTAAGATCTCTAGAACTATGCTAGCTAGCGACAAACTGAAAACGGCGTTGGATAGCTGGTTACGGGCTCTATCGAAAGTGTTTCGGTCATTTTTTCGCTCAGGTCAACATTCAGGTCACTGGGTCACTATAGGTCAAATTCGAACAGATCAGGTGGGACTCAGATATTGACACATATCTCAAAACCTGTAACAGATAGCAACAAACGGCGAACGCTATTCGACAGTCCTTGAAATGCGCTACCGACAATAGGCGGTGTAATTTAAGGTCAGATCAACAGAAACTCAGGTCAAGGTCATGAAGTCGCCTAAGGAGGTCATGCAATGTATCAATCAACACGACTTGACGATACAAGCACAATGACGGCAATTTCAGCCTTCTAGCCAATGCAGTGCGATATAATGCGGATAAATGTGTAGTGATCTCAGGTGACCTCAGATACCTTGGTGAGGTCACTGAGCAAAAATATCAGCGGGAACATTGAGCATAGCTTCCATCTATATGCCATAACCTTTGTGAGATCATTTCGAGCGAAAATATGTAACCAGGAAACATTTGTATATTTTACCATAGCCCTATAATGGGGAAGCCGTAGCCGCGACCCGGGCTAAGGTCAATGCTACGAGAAAGAAAAACACGATATACATATTATGGCCCCTGATGAGATCATGACATGCTATAAGTTTGAAATAAATCGCCCAATTATTGTGGACGTTATGCCACCTAGAACTCCGAGTGTAGTTGGGTCACTTCGCCTGACCTGGTAACCTGACCTGAGATGACCAAGGTTTAAAGTGTATGAGGATATGTGGAAAAGACCAATGAACAGCTATGCGAGGTTTGGCCTTGCTAGCCTGGTTAGTTTGGCGGCAAATGAGGAAAAACCGGAGGGGGGGGCAGATATCTGCCCACCCGGACGTGCGCGGGTTAAAGGACGAAAAACGGAAATTGGCCGAACATTCTTCAGAGGGCGTTAAATTCAAAACATTTCGTAGCGCTAGACCACACAAATCGGCGCTGATGCGCTTCCCGTATATTGGCGAAAGGGAAGTGTTTTGGTAACACTGGCGACTTGTTTGATGCATATTATTATGCTATATATTTTCAAGGACATGTTAGGTCACCGAGGTTAAGTCAGGCAAAGTTCATGATAGGTTAACAGAACCAAACTTGGTCAACTGGAATGTTGTCATAAGTGAAAATGACTCATGCGATTTATATCACTGAATGTTACTCCCTACACATCCTGGAAACTACTGTTTGCCCATATGTACCTAAGCGTTTCCATACTTTATTCATGTACTTCACTCCTTTCTTCGCGAGGCCGATTATGCTGAGCCACCCGGCGGAGCAGTCGGGCGGTTGAAACTGTTCCTGTAACTGGAGCAGGTAACTCACCTGATAAAGTTCTGTTATATAGGTGACCTGAGGTGAAATGCCGGGTCTAACATCTATATTGCATCATTAGTAATGTCCAAAACATCATTGAAGCCAATTTTGGAGCATTTAAGGGCAATCACAACGATCCATAACAATGACAAGCCAAGCTACACAAAACAAAATAAAATTACCATGTGACCTCATTCGACCTTGCATATACTGATCCAAGTTCATGAAATTTGCACAAAATAGAGATCACTACAGTACTCATCTGCCTTGAGAATTTCGTTACTCCGGCTTTAATAGGAGCGGAGTATGGGGGCGGAATTCGCCCCCCCCCCCCTCCAGTGCGCGTAATTTGCATAGGCCCTCCAGGGCACGTGCCAACAAATCACATATTGGTAACGAAAAACGTAGCGGAGTTAAAAATAATCGGGACGGGACGCCAAAAAATCGTCGCCGGTGGCCAGAAAAATCGCGCCGTGACTCGGACTTTACATAATTCAGAAGTCACCGAACATTGTGCTGAGCCCAGAAAACTGGCGTCGTATCCCCCTCGGAACCACGCACCTGTGCCCGAAAAGTCGCGACGGGACTCCGAGAAGTTACACTGGAGCCCCCAATATCGTGCTGGGGTCCCACGAATGAGAGCGAGAAACCCAAAATAAACACAGCGGGACCATTAGAGCGCAACTGGAGGGCGAAGTTGCAACGGGCCCTGCAAAGTGTACCGAGTCTGGCAAAAGGCGGCAGGGCCTTAAAACATGCATTGCAGCTCTAAATACACATACCGGGAACTAAAATCGAAACGCAACGGGACCCTCAAAGCACACCGGGGCCCTGATAATGAAAGCCTCAAAAACAGACTGCATCCTCAAAAATCGACATGGACTTTTTGTGCAAAAGGAACAAAAAGACCGGGCAATAAGTAGACACTTGGGATGTGGGAAAATGCGCCGATACCTTAAAAAAGGATACCGTCGGTGCACAAAACCAAACAAAACTATAAAATAGAGGAGTCGCAAAAAGTGCCGGGCCCATACCAAAAATTGTCTAGAGCCATAAAGCACATCTGAAGACAAATAAAAACGGAAAAGCCCAAGAAAGAACTCCCAACTAAACCTTCAATTCGTTTGCCAACCTGGGAGCGTATTTACCCAAAGAGATGAGGTGCATCAAAGCTCAGCCATTATCCGGATTTCCTGAGCACCAGAAAACGTGGGAAGAAGAGAATTGATCGTTTAATTGAATCCAGGATGGGTTCTTGTGGCTCTTAAGAACGAACACGTTTCTGGCTTTATGAGGTGCCGTGTGCCGGCACATGGCAACTATTTTATGCTGAATTGTTGGTCCCGAAAATATGCACTTACGTTCAATAGACTAGCTGAAATCAAACTAGCTCGTGAATGTTCAGCAAGCAATGCTAACAGGTTCTTTGGTTTCTACAAATTTATGTCTCAAAAGTGTTATTAATGTTGGCCCACTGGAGGTGAATGGTAAAATAGTGGTTGATGATTGTGATATATTGGAGTCCCTAAGTAAACAATTATCATCAGACTTTACTAAAGGGAACACTGGTACGTTGGAAACAACTGAAAGCTATGGCATGATAAGTGATAGAGTGGAGGATCTTACAATAGCAACAGAAGTTGTAGAAAAAACAGTTACAGAATGTAAAACCTAATAAGCTTTTGGGCCAGACGATATATATGCTAGGATCTTGGGCTGGAACCACTTCACTATTGATCCATATCGTTTACAGCATCAGAATGTAAACTGATGGAAAATACGGTACATTTTCGCCTGACGTGTTTTTTTTTTAAAAACAGGGCTTCTTCTCGAATGACCAATGTGGTTTCCAGAGAAAAACAATCACATGCACTATGACTGTACTAAACTGGTGATCACTGGTAACCTGTGCCACCACAGGTACCAGGTCATTCACCTTGGCACCAGGCCTGGTGATGCACCTCCTGACCCTCCTACCTTTACAAAATACCCGCTCTAAATGTCGCACACGAGAGGCTCCTACCACCAGTACTGACTCCTTACTACTACTGTCCTGTGGGCAGTCATCCAATGCCTGGAACCTATTCGATGTTAATATGCCTGCCCGCTGGGCCGTTCGGCTAGGCTTCCTCCCGCTCCTACCACCTGCCACCTGCCACTCACTGACCCTTTCCTTAGGTTCGCGTCTCCAAATCCTCCACCCCCTGACCTCATGCCACTTCCCCTCCTATGACCTACCAGTACTTCCCCTCCTCTGTTCACTATTAACACTCCCCTCTCGAGAAATCCCAGCCACCTTCACAGGAGGGGAAGCCTCAGCTACCTGGTGGCCTGCGACCACCTGGGCATATGATGTCCCTCCTTTTGAGTGACCCCTTGTTGCTTTTTCTTCCCTACCCTGTGCAACAAGGGCAGCTTTGAGCTTGGAAAGCTCTGCCTTAAGGGTCCTAATCTCTTCCTCTAGTGCCTGCATCCTGATCGAAACCATCCTACAGGCTGCAGCTTATGCCTAGATTTAGATTCAAATTAACTCGCTAAACAACCGATAAAAAAGCCAACTATCATTCACTATAAATCGTTACCTCCTATACTGTCAGTTAATTATCTAAGTACCTCAAGAATACCAACACACTAAGCAGAAACTGCTAAACTATTGAATGGGGCCTGGTTACCAACGGGGAGCCATTCCCCACATCTCACACGTTCCTGGAGTCTCTGTTGTAACCAAAATCGGCACAGAAAACGAGTCGGGGTGGCGGCTTCCGATAATAATTTGCATCACCATTGGCCACTGTCGCTGTGCCGACACTACCACGGGAGCCGGCGGAAGGCGTTGAACACAAGCACCTCGACTAGCATCCAGTGAATCCGGTGTTTCGTTTCCGTCCGGCCAGCTGGAGCATTGGCAAGGCTCTGTGTCCACTGGCATCTGCCGTCACCTTCGCGGGATATATTCAAGCCTTTCACCCATGCAATTTGTTGGGCATCCTACATTTTTACCCTTGCTATACACCCCGTTATAAAATCCCACCAGCCTCGTAAGAAACGTACGCTATACTTCTCTGATCGTGAGAAATGCGCACCATTTCTGTGGCCCAGACGGAACTGAGTTTGATTTCGGTGGCATATCTGTTTACCATGGGTCTCACCCAGCTATTTTCCGACAGCTGCACTGGGCCAACAAGCACGTGAGATCGGACATAGCGAAGATTCAGGTCATATCCAGGTCAGATCTCAAGTCTAACAGACGTCGGCCTCGATATTTGTAAATGCTCTGCTAGAGCGTGGTATGCCGGGTCCAATGGCTAAACAGCAAGCGCAACGATCACCGCGCTCTACGAGACTGGCTGTGTGGATTACGCACAGCGCCGCCGACACATCGCACGTACGCAATGGGCACGCGGGACGAGCGGCCACCCGCCTCCCACTCGTAGGTGAACACCTGGCACGGGGAGGGGTAAAGACATTCCACGGGCATCGTGCGACGTAGAATTAGCGGGGAACAACGGAATGGACTCCGGCGTTTGATCATGTGATATCAGATTATTAGAAGCTCACGCCGGGATCAACGTTAATACTAGAATTTCACCATCAAAACGATGCCATTCCATAGACCATTTACTTCCAGCAGCCTGAACATGGTACAATATAACACTTCGAACGATGCAATTTTGGTTCTTTCTGGCGGTCAAGATACCTAAGCTACAAACATTCTGCATTGCATAATACATATATAACAGGCATCACCTATAGATATTTTGCGAGATGTGCATGCTTGCGAGACACTGCGGCTGCCGCCCAGAAGCACGCACAGACGCATGACGCAAAACATTGTCTTGGGACGAGATGTGAATGGCCGCTCACCAGACGGATTTGTGTGCAGTGGCATAATGAGCACATTGACACTACCCAGAGCTAGCAAGGTAGCCGGAAAGCAGAAAGGCCTGTGGTCATTTATGCAGACACGGACGCCGCGCACTGGAGTGGATCACTTTGGTGTCGAGCAGAAGGCTGTTGCCGAGATAACCAAGGGGCTAAAGAAGCACTTCCAACAGTCAGTTGCGCGTGATTAAATGGTGTCAGTCTGTGAATGTTTTGTGAGAGTGCGCGCATATTGGGTTCAAGGGTAAATTATACTGTACAAAGATCGCGGCGGACCACGAGACAGGCGGTGTAGTTTTGCGCACGTGGCACGAGCAGCCAGTCGCTCTCCAGTGTTGTCAAGACTTTTGTTGGACCATTAAAAAGAAATGTGAAGGCCAAAATTCCGCTCGGACTGGCGCACGATTAAGCCAGCATGTGATCCAACCGTCGTTATTGAGAAGTCGCACCACGCTCCAAAGTGCGGAGATCCTACCCTCTCAGTCGCTTCCCATAACTAACATACACATCATCACCCATGCATAATCGTCGCATCCCATCAAGCCATGCAGGTGTTGAGTAATGTCGAGATGCATTTACAAAACAAGCTAACAAGTGCTCCTTGGCTTGCTCCTTCCTACTTCAGCAGATCGCCACCAAGTGGCAGCAGAGTGTGGGGTCCGATCGGCAAGCTTCCTTGCGTTCGCCACCAGGGATTACGATTGGCATTACGAAGGTGGCAGCACTAGCTGGGCTGCATATAGGTGGCGGCAGTTGTGAGAAACAGAAAATAAGGCTGGAAGACGCTAATCATTACCACATGCAGCGGAAGTGAGAGTTAAGGACTTTACATCATATCCAATGAACCTAGTTAGCGATGTGGTCGTGCCTTCCATGCTGCCAATTATGTCACATGAAAGCGAGAGACAGCAATCACAGAATGTTAGATACTTGGTGCCATTTAAATGCTAAGCTGATAGCTCCTGAATACCCGAATAATGAGTTTGCTTCACAATAATCTAGCAAATAATTTATCCCAACCGTACAATCGACAGATATAAAACAATTTGGAAAGCACTGATTCTAAACTATTTCACATCTGGGCCTGGTCTGGCAAATTAAATTAAATTTTGATAGGTGCAAAATCATGCAAGCAGCATATGAAGGCTCCATACTTGATGGGTGGCCAAGTGCTATCAGTGACTCAACAGGAGAAGGATTTAGGTGTTATTCTAAACACAAAATTGGGGGCATCAGAACAGAACAAGGAAGCCAGGAAGAAGGCACTGAGAATGCTCGGGTAAATAATTAGGAATGTATCATACAGAAGTCAGGAAGTGATCAGGAAGCTTTACTGTGCATATGTCAGGCCACACTTGGAATACTGCATCCAAGCTTGGTCTCCTAGCTATGAAAAAGATTGTTGGCTTTTAGAGAGAGTACAAAAGAGGGCTACAAAAATGGTTAATGGCATAAGCAACCTAGCATATGAGGAAAGATTGAAGAAATTGAATATGTTTTCACTTAGATGTAGAAGGCTGAGATGAGATCTCATCGAGGTCTTTAAGTTTGTCCATGGTCTGGAGAGGGGGTATCTTGGGGAAATGTTTGAATTGAACAGAAATGATGCAACTAGAGCTCATAAATTCAAAATTAAAGTTAACCACACCAGAACAAGGTTAAGGCAGACTTTCTTCACCAACAGGGTAGTAGAACACTGGAACCAGCTGCCAGAAAACATTGTCAGTAGCAGCACATTGAACATCTTTAAAAACAGCATAGACAATCATTATATGAATAGAGGCTTATGTCTTTATGCCTCCTTAAACATGCAGATCAGCACTGTACTCCCTCAACAAATTAGGAAGTTGACCTCAAACAAGGTAGGTAACGTTATGCACTTTTGAAGGGACAAGACCCACAGTACTTTTGTGATACTGCTGGCTTCACTGATGCCTTCTCTATTACTTCCCAAGAATGCACAACGATTGCTAACATATTATAATTGCTACTTGTTGCCATGCGCCTTTTGTTTGCGAATGGCTATGCAATTTTTTCTCTGAAGTTGAACGAAACGCGAGGTTCCACCAGGACCAGAGGCGTAGCCAATGACCGCAGTCACCCCCCCCTTAGGGAAATCCTGGCTGCGTTACTTACCAGGACCGAAGGTCCTACAAGGTACAAGCTAAAGTTATTCCCGTGATCTGGTACCGATTGCATTCGAGAAAAAAGTCATCACGAAGAGCACATGTCATTGTCTCATGCATTGCCACATCCGGCCGAGCTTCTTCCTACGCTTCTCGGATACAAACAGAGGATTAAAGCTTGCACCATCCGCTGCAGTCCCGCCAATGAAAAACAAACAACTCCGTCACTGTCTCAGACGGCCGGAATTCTGCTGTAGTCCCTAGCACATGACATTCACTCACGTCCCTGATCTGATCCAATCCGGATACATGAAAATCAATCCATTTCCAATCCAAATCCATTGACAACCAGAACGGTAATCCAACTCCAAACCGAATACAAAAAATGGTTTGCTACATTAACCAAAGCATCATTTTAGTTTCCAGATCAGTCTTAGTCTAATCCAAATACCAAAGTTGTGTCAAAATTATATCAAATTCGATTTAAATTCAATGCAATCCGAAATTTACACCAGTAATCCAACCTATCCAACCCACTAGATCACTGTGGCCTAGTTCTCTTTCCTCCAGTGAAAAAGTGGAGTGTTTGCTGTCAGATACACGGAAATCCCTACTCCTTGGTCAATGCTTGAGCTACGGCAACTCCTTTGCTCAGATACTTGTTTGCAACTATACCACGAGACTAGCCCTACGACACAATGGCGTTGTTTGCGTACGTTCTGTGTTTCGGATGCGTTGTGTGAGTGAAACAAAAAGCGCCTTGTATTAAGGCGCCTTGCGCGTCTTGCGGGCATTCATCCCACAATATCGTAGGCTCCGTCACCCTCGTGTGTAGGGGAGACCGGGCCTAGTTGATACACCGGATGGTCGACACACAGCGTTTGCTCGCAAAGCATGAAGCCGGTTTCCATGGCTACCATGCTGGCACCTTCTCGCGGCAAAAACAAGCGCAAGTCCCCTCGACTCCCGACTGGGTGATGGTGAGGAAGTGGCATATTTTAGGAGCGAAAGCAAAATTGCAATGTCTTTTCTTCGCCCGTAATATCTAGCTTGTCTCCCACTAGCTAACTTTCTATTTGTATGTTATCATTGCCCTGTTCTCTTAGCCTTGCAATAGTGAACTGCTTTTATCGTTTCCTCCCACGCTGTGCTCGCAGTGTCCCAGAACATGTCGCAGCCCGTACCAGAAAACCGGCGGGGTAAATTGATGCAGCCTGCATAAACTTAGCCAGCCCGAATGAACATCAGCAGCTATCAACGTTTTGTGGACTCGTAATGAAATAAAATAATTTGTAAAATTACCTGTATGTATCAAGGTGATTGCTAACACTGTTTCAGGATGATATTATTCAATATTTCTATGGGCATTTCTCACCAAACGGAAATCACAAACGAAAGAAAAGGCGCAGTTACGGAGTGAACGGTTGTGCCTTCTATAGATGACATAAACCATAAGGTATGGTCAACGAGGACTCAAAACAGTATTATTACTGTAAGCATGAAACAGGAACTTTCAGATGGCGTAACCTAATGTCACCTACAGAAGATCTATTTTACCTGGCTTGCATTTTGTCAGCTTACGCCATCATCAGAAACAACTTTCTCCTATATCGGGATATGTTGATGAACCAGTAGTTGCACGATGTTTTGATCTATGGTGCAAAGCACAGGGGATGCGACGATTTTTGTATTGGGGATGATACTAAAAGCATTAGACTTAGCGGAGATGTAGCTATCTCATCAGTACCCTTACAAAATAACTCACCCTAAGTGGTCAGTTATTGTGAGTTTCGCCAAAATTGCATCAGTTAGATCCGGTCTCTCAACCTAAACGGAATATATTTCACCAATATGCAGGGCAATTAACATTGCGCTACCGGAAAAAAATGCACAAAAAAGTGCCGCTAGAAGGCTCTAAAAAATGGACACGGGAGAGGGGATGGGGAGAACACGTCTTGAGGACTCGATTTGCACCGAGGACCCTAAGATCCTGATACATTATTTCATCCTGAAGAGCTCTTTTCGAAGAGAAATCCCAATGCACGGCAGATGATGCTCAAAATTGGATCGTTGGCATGTGTGTGGATGGGGATACTCTGCCCTTAGTCGATTGTCAGCTTCATAATTGTCCAATGTGTCAGCCTTCCGTAATATTCTGACAGTTGTTGGGTTCTTTCCTGCTTATGATATACAGAACCCCTGGCAGTGTATTGGCCCCCTTCATGACACACAGGCGGATTCAGTTAAGCTGAATTGGCCTCCTCATGGAATTTAGCGATCTGTGAATTTTTCGGTTCCCATGTGCTGTAGGTCCACTTATAGGAATAGCTATAGTTGGGGCCAACGGTCGGCAGCGAGGAGAGGCTCTACCAGCCTGTAGTGACCTACGCTGACCGGGGTGCCTCATTACTCTCTGCAAGATGTGCGAAAAGATGAGCGAGGAGCATGGTGACTTCGGTGGCAACCGGCTGATGTTGACCACCTCGTCAACCTCGTGTGTGATGGCTTCGGTGGCAACCGGCTGATGTTGACCACCTCGTCAACCTCGTGTGTGATGGCTTCGGTGGCAACCCCGGCTGATGTTGACCACCTCGTCAACCTCGTGTGTGATGGCTTCGGTGGCAACCCCGATACCGGCTGATGTTGACCACCTCGTCAACCTCGTGGGTGATGGCTTCGGTGGCAACCCCGGCTGATGTTCTGATGTTGACCACCTCGTCAACCTCGTGTGTGATGGCTTCGGTGGCAACCCCGGCTGATGTTGACCACCTCGTCAACCTCGTGGGTGATGGCTTCGGTGGCAACCCCGGCTGATGTTGACCACCTCGTCAACCTCGTGGGTGATGGCTTCGGTGGCAACCCCGGCTGATGTTGACCACCTCGTCAACCTCGTGGGTGATGGCTTCGGTGACGACCGGCTGATTTCGACTACCAGCCTCGTGGGCGATGACTCCCTTGTTTTCATTTTGATTTAATACACGAGGATTGATGAATCGAAGGAGGTTACCAAATTGGACCAAATCGGACTTTATGAAAACAAACCGGACTTTATGAAATGCGCAGCTCCGCGAGCACTACGGGCAAAGGAAACATTCGAAATCAGCGCGTGCTTGGGTTTCCAATGAAACAATTTGTATATGTGAGCACATATTCTGAGCGAATAGTTATCTCACAGCGAAACTTTCCAGCTATGCAAGACCGTTGTGCATGACCTTCGACTATGTGCTCGAAGAGTCATGCCCTTATTTGAACATGGCTTCGCGTAACATCGCACCATCTGAACAAATGAAGCACAGCAGCGAGTTGCTCAGACCGCATACAAGTCCGGAATGACAACACACCGGAATGGCAAATGCCCAACACAGGCTGAACCGACGTTGTTTCCGTACGGTTTTTACCGCGTAAAACGACACAACAGATCGCATATGCGCCTGGCGCATACATACCTTGTAAAACCGGACGAAGTTATGCCAGTCACAGCCTGGGCTTGGTTCGGATTGGTTTCCTTTCAGGACCATTTTATGCCTTGATTTTTCCGCGGCCGAGAGGTTAAGTTGTTGAGCTCTGGATACAAAGGTCCCAGGTTCAACATTCGCACCGCTCGGGATATTTCCCAATCCCGCGGCCCACCAGCGAAACAGTGTGGGCGGTGCCATTAGCCGTGAGCATAAAGTGCATTGAAAAAAAAATTATGCGTGAATCTTGCTGAGTTGTTGTCCGACCTGTCTCCCGGTTCTGGAGGGGTTCGGTCAGAATTCTGTCCAGCTGTCTGCCCGGTTTGTGACCGTAGCTACTCTGTTTCCGCTCCGGCTGTGTGCCGATTTCGTTCAAAGTCTCGCCGAATGCTCCCCTGCCGGATTTCCGCTCGTCTTCTGCTCGCGGCGGTGTTGGACGGCCTTGCGTCAGGTGTGTGTGGGGGGGGGGGGGGGATGGCGCGACAGGTGCGCCACACGAAGCGTCTCTGGCCGGTCGGAGGAGTGCGGCACCACCTGCCTCCCCGCCCGACTCCCTGCCTCCCCGCCCGACTCCCTGCCCGGATGACTAGCGAGAGGCGTCAAGCAACGGCGAGCGTGACTGGACGTTATAGGCATCAGGAACAAAGGCGGCCATACACCTGCCGGCCCAGCGTGGCTGTCCTGGTCCGGATCGGCCGCTCCGGTCGGGTCGGGTCGAGTCAAATAGGGTGGTCTGAAACCTTCGCACCGACGAACGGCCATTGCGGTCTCCTATGCTTGATGAGATGCATGAGGTGCATCAGCACGAGAGCTACTCGGATGTGCGAGACGGCAGGCACCAACGGTGGTTTGACGTCACCCTTTTCATCCTTCTTGTCTCTGCATCCAATCCGACCCCCTCCAGGTGATACGAGCGCACGGACGAGACGGCAGCGGCAACCAAAGCTAACCAACCAGGGCGCTCCCGGGCATGGAAACCACGTGCCTCCCAGCCACCCACCGCTCCCGGTCGAAGGGCCGTCCCGAGGACACAGTCTCGGACGAGGGCAGGGCAGGGTCGCTAAAACATGGCGCATCAATCACGGGCAGATTGCCCAGCCGGCCGGCCACCGCGTCGGCTTCTGATCCCCGGCCCACCCGGAGCGCGTCGCTCCCAGGCTAGCCGCATGGGAAGATGGCCGCTAATTAGACCATTACCGGCTGGCGGCAGCGGCACCGCAGCGGCGGCGGCCGGTAGCCGACAGGCGACGCCCCGGCCGGCAGCCGACAGGCGACGCCCCGGCCGGTAGCGGACAGGCGACGCCCCGGCCGGTAGCGGACAGGCGACGCCCCGGCCGGTAGCCGACAGGTGACGCCCTGGTCGGTAGCCAACAGGCGACGCCCCTGCCGGTAGCCGACAGGCGACGCCCCGGCCGCTAGCCGACAGGCGACGCCCCTGCCGGTAGCCGACAGGCGACGCCCCGGCCGGTAGCGGACAGGCGACGCCCCGGCCGGTAGCCGACAGGCGACGCCCCTGCCGGTAGCCGACAGGCGACGCCCCTGCCGGTAGCCGACAGGCGACGCCCCTGCCGGTAGCCGACAGGCGACGCCCTGGCCGGTAGCCGACAGGCGACGCCCCGGCCGGTAGCCGACAGGCGACGCCCCGGCCGGTAGCCGACAGGCGACGCCCCTGCCGGTAGCCGACAGGCGACGCCCCTGCCGGTAGCCGACAGGCGACGCCCCTGCCGGTAGCCGACAGGCGACGCCCTGGCCGGTAGCCGACAGGCGACGCCCCGGCCGGTAGCGGACAGGCGACGCCCTGGCCGGTAGCCGACAGGCGACGCCCCGACACTCGTAGCCCAGTCGACGCTGCGACGGAGGGGTTGTAAGTTGTTTTGTAACACATTCACTGCAAGTGTACCATTTTGCTGCTTATGTACTATTTTCCAGGTCTGCGTTGCTATTCTTCGAAACATCCGTGTCTGGCACATTTACGTCCTATATGTGCCTAGATGTTGTATATGTTGAAATACTTGTACTTTACCATTCTCCAAGCAGGTACGCGATTGCGAAATAGACGAATCGTCGCTATAGTACGCACAAGTCACGGATAGTGCAAGTGAAGGCATTTTTCCACATAGGTACTTGAAAATATGCCGGAAACCAGCTTGAATTCCCGTGGACGGTGCAGCCTGTCCGGTTTGTACTCGTTGTCCCACCTCCGAACCGAGAAGACACGAATGGCAGCTGGCTGTGCCGGCCTCGGCACTGGTCGAATGCTGAGGTGTCGTGTGCGCCCGGCCGGCCACTGTGGTGGACGTGAGAGGCACCATAGTTGGTATGCATACTATTCCAGGAGCATCTACGCCTCGCTGTCTTTCCAATTTGCGGACATACATGCAGCCAGGCGCGCACCCAGGATTTTTCCATGGGGGGGGGGGGGCGGACCAAAAAGGGCCCTTCGGCGGCTCGAAAAGGGCACTTTGCGGCCCGGGGAACACTGGAAGTTTTGTTGACCCCGGTGGGGTGGGGGCGTTAATTTTCCATGCCGCATAGGACAGGCAAGGGCACAGGGGAGTGCCATTTTTAGGCCAAAAGGACAGTTTTGGGCCCAAAGGGTACCTTTGGCAACGGCGGGACACATAAGGCAGGTGATTTGTGGGCTAAATTTGGGACATTCCGGCCAAGAGGGCACTTTTCGGTCAAAAGGGCACTTTTGGCCAAAAGGGCACTTTGGTCTCATCTAGGCACATATAGGACGTAAATGTGCCAGACACGGATGTTTCGAAGAATAGCAACGCAGACCTGGAAAATAGTACATAAGCAGCCTGTCCCCCCACCCCCCCCCCCCACACTCCGGTGCGCCACTGCATGCAGCCTAGGCATAAGTGTGCCTGACCGGCAAGTATGAGATAATTGCTCCTCCTGCTACTGCTTATGACATGTTCATTGAGACGTTCGGCGGATGACAAGCCTTGAACCAAACTCTGATGCATGTTTCAAAACTGGCACATGGCATAAAGACGGCTGAAGGCAAATCGCGAAACATCTGCCTGCTTATGCTGCTCCACAAGTAGTAGGGATGTGCACTGTGAGGTTTGGTGAGGGCTATAATATATAATTTATCATGTGCATTCTTTCGGGGATTTGGATATATCCTTGGATGAGACACACTGTGCTCTCTGGAGGGTCTTCGAACGGTAAGAGCTCTGCAAAATCGACGATGCTGGATCGGGGACTGCATAGCAACACATCAATTAAGGAGCGCGATGAGAAATACCATCTGACTCCATCGTTTGAAATACATTCAAACATCCCGCACGCCCCCCTCCCCTCGAATATTCTCCGACCTTATCCATTGTCGCTTTGGTGTTCAATACAAATAATTGAAATGGAACAAAAAAATCGGCTCCCCCGCCATTATTTCAGTCCATCGAATCCCCATTGCTCACAGCGTGTGACTTGCTTAGGCAGTCAGTATTTCCATACATTGTGAGAAAAAAAAACATTGTGATTGTGAGCACACACGGAGATAACTTCTCCCCTTTTATATTTCCTCCGTCGTTGAGATACAGTGTTTGCTATGGAAGAATGCCTGTCCAGTCGTGCATTTGAATTCCAGAAGTTGGAAGTGGTACAAAACGAACCATTCTCGAGGGGTAAGCCTTGATGTCAGTTTTGAAAGATATTGCAGTGATCTTTAGCTGGAAAATGCAACACGAGTATGTCAGTATGTATATATGTACCCCAGAGTCTGTCAAGCAAGGTAGATAGGGGACAGCCGTTCAAAAATTCCGAATTGTGACTAGATTGAAGCCATGAGAAAATCAGCCTGACTCCCACATCCAGTGGGCTAATTTATGCTCTAGTGGGGGTAGGGTTTACTGTGGGGACTGAGTCTGGCAGTGAACATGTGAGAAGCCTGGGGAGGAAGCGAAGGATGGGCGCGATAAGCCAGCGATTCGCCAGGCCGCTGTCCGCAGACAATGCAGCTGTGACCGCACTCACAGAGTCACAGCCGGGTCACACAGTCAAGGCCCACATTCTGGCAGCTGCCGGCTGGCATGATCGCGCCGCCACCCCGGCCGGCGCCGCTCCCAGCCCATTACACCGACAACACTGGTCACTCGCACGGTCGGCGGCCGGGTCGCCGCTGGAATCCGTGTCCGTTGGCTCGCTGGTCACACAAGGTCGCTCAAGGTGGTCGGGGAGGCCGGCCGGGGTCACGAGGGCGCTGTCGCGTGGCTCCGCCGCCGGCCGGACTAAGTGCACTCGGCGAGTGAGCGGCCGCATCAAAGCGTGCCGCGCGCTGCCGGCTGGCGGCGGTGGCGGTCGGACGACGAGCTGCGCAGACAACCCCTCTCTCCGCCACCTCTGCAGGCGGCTCGCAGCTCGTCCCGGTTATGGAGGCACCCCTCTCTCCGCCACCTCTGCAGGCGGCTCGCAGCTCGTCCCGGTTATGGAGGCACCCCTCTCTCCGCCACCTCCGCAGGCGGCTCGCAGCTCGTCCCGGTTATGGAGGCACCCCTCTCTCCGCCACCTCCGCAGGCGGCTCGCAGCTCGTCCCGGTTATGGAGGCACCCATCTCTCCGCCACCTCTGCAGGCGGCTCGCAGCTCGTCCAGGTTATGGAGGCACCCCTCTCTCCGCCACCTCCGCAGGCGGCTCGCAGCTCGTCCAGGTTATGGAGGCACCCCTCTCTCCGCCACCTCCGCAGGCGGCTCGCAGCTCGTCCCGGTTATGGAGGCACCCCTCTCTCCGCCACCTCCGCAGGCGGCTCGCAGCTCGTCCCGGTTATGGAGGCACCCATCTCTCCGCCACCTCCGCAGGCGGCTCGCAGCTCGTCCCGGTTATGGAGGCACCCCTCTCTCCGCCACCTCCGCAGGCGGCTCGCAGCTCGTCCCGGTTATGGAGGCACCCCTCTCTCCGCCACCTCCGCAGGCGGCTCGCAGCTCGGCCCGGTTATGGAGGCACCCCTCTCTCCGCCACCTCTGCAGGCGGCTCGCAGCTCGTCCAGGTTATGGAGGCACCCCTCTCTCCGCCACCTCCGCAGGCGGCTCGCAGCTCGTCCCGGTTATGGAGGCACCCCTCTCTCCGCCACCTCCGCAGGCGGCTCGCAGCTCGTCCCGGTTATGGAGGCACCCATCTCTCCGCCACCTCCGCAGGCGGCTCGCAGCTCGTCCCGGTTATGGAGGCACCCCTCTCTCCGCCACCTCCGCAGGCGGCTCGCAGCTCGTCCCGGTTATGGAGGCACCCCTCTCTCCGCCACCTCCGCAGGCGGCTCGCAGCTCGGCCCGGTTATGGAGGCACCCCTCTCTCCGCCACCTCTGCAGGCGGCTCGCAGCTCGTCCCGGTTATGGAGGCACCCCTCTCTCCGCCACCTCTACAGGCGGCTCGCAGCTCGTCCCGGTTATGGAGGCGCTGAAGACGCCGATACTAGCCATGTTCATGGTGGTGCTGTCCCGACTGATAGTCAATGGGGTGGATGGCGATGTTTCAATGATGCTGTGTGGATGAGGGCTGTTCTGAAGCAGTTCACTTGCATGCAGGGTTTCAAGGTTAATGTGAAATAGGTGCGACCGATAGGCTCTAGGCTCTTTTCTTCTCTAGCTTCCCAGTGTGCTGCTACACCATGTGCTGCATACCTGGTGACATTCCGATCGCTTGTGACTTGTCGAATAATTCGGGAGTTGGGTGATCGAGAGCAGAGCAGAAGTACACATCGTGGTCTAGCGATTGGGACCTAAATATCCCCAAAATGTGTTGCCAACTCCTGCCCGGAGCTGGCTGCTGATGGAATGCGTTCATCACCACGCACCTTTACACACCGCATCGTTAGAACTCGGCACTGCAGCCCAGAGCGAAGTCCTCACAGCTGGTGAGCGTGAGGACCGGACTGAGATTCACTCCTGCTGAGGAGCCGATCCGACAAGGGTGTTCACGCCTCTGACCACCCGCCAATGTGACTTTTGAACTGTGGTCCTGCTAGCAACTCACGCTGAATAATGGAGTGGCTCCATGCGGTGAATAATGGCTCTTGTTGAAGGAAGGTTTAAACTTTATGGAGATGCATTTCGTTTTGTTGTGCTGACACTCTGTAAGTGGCTCGTTTCAAAAGACTTACGAGAAGCCTTGAACGTTACGCGGATTAGCATGGTTGTCTCGTGTCTTGGCCATACACCAGTTGCTAACTGGTTAACAAGCATTCGGGTGGGGTAGGGTGGGACGGGATGAAATTGATCCCCGAAGGTTTTTCAAAATATGAAAACACCACATCGCGCAGCGCTGGGACACTTCCCACGGCGGGAGTGCATGTGCACGGCGGATGTTTTGGAGATAATCGTGTCTTAAAGCCGTGAACGGCGACTGCGGCGGACGATGTCAAAGTCCGGCTATCGGTCCTCAGCGTGACGATTTTAGGACCGCATTCTTTAAAGTACTGCCGAGCATCCAGGTTGGAGGATATGATACATTTCAATGCATGTGTATTTACCATTCACCAAAGAGAATTGGACAGACCATTATTTGGACTTCAGATAAAGTCAGAAGGAAAGTTCAAGGTCAAAGTCTCAAATTTACCATTTGTTCTACCTTCACTACCTAATCTTCCCAACCAAACATCCGGAAAATATATAACATAATGAATGTCCTCTACCAGTGTGTAAAATTCCACGTGAATGTAATGTCAAGTAATCGATATTCGACGCAAAAGGTGCGTTCGTTGCATAATACTTTGTGGCTAATATCTTTCGCATACACCACACAAACACATATACATATGTATATATATATATATATATATATATATATATATATATATATATATATATATATATTGTGTGTGTGTGTGTGTGTGTGTGTTATATATATGCATATATATATATATATATATATATATATATATATATATATATATATATATATATATATATATATATATATATATATACCCCTATATAGATCGCGTTTGAAATATTAAATGGATGCCTTGGGACACAAGTGGTGCGAAATGAAGTTTTGGGTGACCCAGGACACGTGCTACCAGTCTTAATCTAATCAAGGTCACCCAGGGTCACCGACCGGGTATACCTCCAATGATCTTGGTTCTTCATTGTGCATTTCAGTTGAAGCATTATAAATTGTTTGTGGACTATTTATTTTGGAAGTCAATCTAAGTGGTACTTGAGGGATCATTTACGAATGGGGGATTTTCAATCAATGATATCAATATGAAATAATGTGCAGAATCTCGTGCTTTGCAAAAACGGTACGTTTAGAATTAGCACTGTTTCTAATAAGTCTCGCAAAGGAGCGGATACATTTGCCATTACACATCATACATTTAAGTGTTCAAACTTGCTTGACAGGAAAGATGATAACTTGGAGAACTTGGAAGATGATAACTTGGAAACTCCAAGCTTACACACCCGTCTGCCGAGAGCTTGAGGGATTAATTAATATGGTAGGGCAACATCTGCCATCGCGTTCCTCCAGTGCCAGCATTTTTCGAGATCTCGGACGGGAAGGGCTGGCTGCTCAAGTGGACCCCACCCCCACCACCCGAGCACAGTTCGATTGATCTTCTCACCCGAGGAGTGATAACGCATGACAACTAAATTATTCTATAATGCTTTTACTGCTATGGTCACGAATTAAATAAGGTGATTCTGGGGCCACAGTTGTATGTTATTCTTCAGGTGCATAGATGTTCATCAATTGCATGTAGCTAGGGCAAACCATGGTAAAACGTTCCATCTGGATAAAACACCACATTCCTGTGTCTGAAAACAAATTGTTGTGGTTATATTTGTTTTGAAGTACTGGCTTCCCGGTCGCAAGTGCTTCGTGGTTGTTCTTCCTTTGTCGGGAATGCAGGCGAGGTGCTTCGTGGTTGTTCTTCCTTTGTCGGGAATACAGGCGAGGTGCTTCGTGGTTGTTCTTCCTTTGTCGGGAATGCAGGCGAGGTGCTTCTGTCAGCGACTAGCTGCTTCTTTTGGCTGCTTTTCTCATTCACGGTGTGATGAACTTAATGTAACAATCAATAGTAGTGAAAAAAAAACATTGTTATAAGGGCATAGCTGACATGCAGTGCATGCGCTACTACCATGCGACAATACCATGCATGTAGTGTATGCGATATTGCGAATGCCTGCAGCGAAAACAAAAGCTATCGACACGTTGTGAGAGCCATCGATGTCGGAGGAAGTCCACATGCCGTCATGCTCGTTTGACGTTTGGGTTTTTTTTCGTGTGTGAAGCACTTTTTCTTGATCAGTGCAGTACTTGTAAGCAGATAGTCTGTGAGGCATGCCTTGCATGGCTATTGAGAATGTCAAACTGTAGAACCGCAATCTCCATCACGAGATCAACGTCAGGCCTGTCAATCCATATTAGCGTGTTTATTTCAACAAAGGATTTATATTTGTTATTCAGCGTTATCAATAGATAAGTTAGACGTCATATGATTTGCATTGCTGGAAGGTTGTGATGCTCAAGTGCTGCACTGCTTGATTGCAATGGTTAATTACATTGCTACAAGCTGACGTGTGGCTCTTAACGGCGTCGCACTACAGGGAGCTGTGTCAGTTGACCTTTCTTATGTTGGAATACACTGGGGGCGAGACGTTCGGATTAAACAAAGGCACCGTAAAGCAGAACGAAGCCCCCTGGGATGTGTTCTTTTAGCGCGGATACCTCAAGGTATCGCGTCATGACGTCATTATATAACCTGGAGATACTACGGACAACTGTATTTGGTACTGGGTGCAAAAATAATGCATGCAATCAGTCGAAAACTCTTGGGGTTACATGATCCAAAAGTGAAGAAATTTCTGGCAGATTACGACTTATGATGTCGCGCGAAAACCAATGAGATTACAAGCTTAGGTTTCTTATTTTTTCTCCGATAATTATGTCCTCCCTACGGGAGATACCAGGGACTAGGTGCACTTATTGCAAACCCCACGATATCAGATGTTCATGCGCTTCCTAAGACATTACGTGCCAAAGAACAGGTACGAAGTGATCAAAATTATTTCGGGAAGCCACCATTTTTGGTACATTTTGTCTATTTTACTCAGAATATTATGATCTATTTGATATAGTTTGTCTGTTATAAGTGTTCTTATTTCCCTGCACACCCGTGTGAAATTCTGCTGGAATTTTCCCGCTCGTTCTTGAGCTAAATGAGAAATGAATTGCGACTGTCTATGAAACTCTATGACAGTCTATGAGTTTCATAGACTGTCTATGTCTATGAAACTCACCGCATCTGACAAACGATAACGTTATAATAACGAGGGTGTTGGGATTCCCAAAATGCTTCTTGCCATGCAATGATAAATAACTAATGATAATATTTTTACGACCGGGTTGACGCAGGTTTCCCCTGTGCCACTTCTTGCTCTTGCGCCAGTGCTGTTCATCAGTAAGCTGATGCAACTTACCAGTTACAGAGCACTTCCAGAATATCAGGTCATCGAAGTGACATGTGCGTTTTTAGAAACAGGCAGTAGAGGAGCTTGAAAAGAAGCGATAGAGGATGGGGAGGGGTAGCGGCGCTACAACTGATGTGTTTGAAGCTCACCGTTGAGTGAGCTATGTGGTTTCATGCTGCTAATATTCATTTGTTTTATGGGGTCTACCGAATATTTGGGGGCACGGAGCCCGCCCAGGAATGACGGAAGCTCCACGTATGAGGAACATTATGAATGGAAATGAAAATTAAGTGACGTGCATTACATCTTGCATGATTAAATGCCGAATGCATATGTTAAATATTACTTCTGGAAGCCTGTGAAGTCGCTTGACATGCACTGACCTTTATGCCATTAGTTATTTTTAGATCAATTACGGTTGGTTTACGTGATATCCTGCCCAGTTTGCCGATTTGATATCATTTTGAGTCACCACAGCTGGGTCGTCGATTGCCAAGAAACCTACAACTGGAGACAAACAGCTCTCCGGGCCAATGGTATGAGGGCAAGTGCTGAGTGGATGTCGGGTTAAGTATATCGCAGCAACATAAATATGCAGCACCTGGGGTGCAATGCATGCAGTACACACAATCCAAATGGGTCCTGGAGCGGACGGCCGTGCAGTTCCCACGCTCCCGGCAGTGGCCGCTTACCAACCCGGCGTCCGTTCCCAGCATTTCGAGCTGCCGCCGTGTCGCTGCGTCCGTCCGCCAGCTACGGCCGCCATTTGAATCGCACCTCGCGCTCGTTACGCCAACCGAATTTCGGACAATCAGCCCGAGCCATTACGTCGAGCGGCGGCAGTCGGCGGGTTCCCAGACCGCTCAGGCCGACTGACCTCTGGCGAGCCGAGGTCGCCACCCGCGCCGGCGGCGACACCGCCCGCAGTCGCGGCACCCGACGCCGGCGGCTGCCAGCGCGGCGACTCCGCCGAGCCCATGTGCCAGCTCACCTTAAGGCATCTGCTGAGCGCCAGCGGACGATGGTCGGCTGGCGGCTGCATGAGGTAGGTGAATCACCGCCTCGTGGTGAGGTGTGTCATCTCTGCGCCTCTCGAAAGGGCCTCAGCGTGTTCTCCAGTGCGGCGCCCGCTAATGTGGGAACATCATGACCGCGGCGTCCTTGCAGGTGTGGCAGGTAATGAGGCGGCGTGAGTGGTGGGTCGCTAACTACTTCCCGTGCACCGTGCAAGTGGACCACTCTTCCCCTCCCGCCACCCATCTATTTCTCGTTTCCGGCTCTCGCGGAGAATGAATGCTCTGCATTGGACGGCTGCTATCTAAATTCCGGCTGCTTCCTGTGGAGCCCTGCAAGGGCTGCTCGATCGCTTGACGCAGGTGCAAGTGCGCACGTACATACGGGGGTGCAAGGTATGTTCAAAACAACTTTAACCTGGGAGTGGGGCGGGAGCATGAGTAACTGCAGGGTCACTATACCGAGGAAATCAGATTCCGCCCCCCCCCCCAGGAGTGCTAAAGCAATGGGGAATGGTCACTGACTTGAGGGGGGAGTAATGTGCTAGAGGAAGTCCTCCGAGAGAATGCTCCCATGATAAAGCGAATTTAGTCGAAGCTCTTCTAACCCTCTGCACGTTAACGGAGAGGAAACAATGAGGCTTCGTGAATCTGTTAACTAAATCATCCGATTCCACTGGGCTTATGAATGGTACTACCTGGATCTTTATGTACGCAAGTTGGGATAAGCTATATAGATGTAAGAGATCGTGTTGCATGTCATGTGCACTGTACACCTTTCAGTACATGTACCGATGCACCAAGACACTTTTGTCGGCGACACCTATATCTACAGCGCAGAACCGAATACAAACGGCACTAACCCAGTTGACTTCAAGCCAGTTCTACTCTAGCCACGCCCGTGCATTCCAGTAAAAGCTTTGTTAACGGCACAACTAACTTCGTGCTTGCTCCGTAAGCCCCTACAATTCGTTTATGTCACTGCTTGGAAAAGCCAGAGCTACTTAGCGTTAGCCACACGCTGACTGCGTATAATAAGTTGGATGTTCTGTTGTTTCCCGCGTCGTATCACACATCTGTGAGCACGGCGGGCGAAAACAAGAATATGAAAGAGAAGTTTCTATTTTACGCACTACTTGAAGATGAAACGAAACGACCGTATGCATCAGCCTCGAGGAAAAGGTTCAAGGTCGCCGCACTGGGGTCACTGGAACGCTGGGGTCGCCGGCGCCGAGAGAAAACGGAAACGGCGGCTTTCTCTGGGGCACCAGTGACACGACCGCCGGCGTGATACATGGAGTGCACGTGCACAGTCCTGACATTAGGCACGCATAAACAATGTCTGACAAACAACGTGACAATAATGAGAGCGCCGATCTACGTGGGCGGTCTGTCGGTTGTGCGCTGGGTTGCCCTCGAGTGCTGGCGCGCCCGTTATCGCAGCTTCAGGGGCGATGGGTGTAGTGTGGGCAGCTGCTCACTCTCGCCGGTTGCATCTTGGAGTGACGACAGCAGGCAGAGTGACAGCGGTCAGGTGTGTGCGCCTTGGGCTCCTTGGAGCGAGAACATCTGAGCCGGGGAGAACTGAAAACGTAAGCTCAGAGCGGAGCAGAGAAGAAGAAAGGAGACCAGAACAGAATATAATAATGCAACTCGGCACACACACACACACACACACACACACACACACACACACACACACACACACACACACACACACACACACACACACACACACACATACACATACACACACAGACCGACAGACCGAGAGACCGAGAAACAGAGGAACAGAGAAACAGAGAAGTAGAGAAGTATATAAAAGAAGCAGAGAAATAGATGGACAGTGAGACAGAGAGGCAGAGGGAGAGAGGAACAGAGGGATAGAGAGATATAAAGACAGAGAGACAGAGAGAGAGAGGGAGGGAGAAAGAGCGAGAGAAAGAGGGGAGAGAGAGCAAGAGAGAGAGAGGGCAAGGTACACAGAGCCGAGAGCGGAGCCAAGGTACACATAATTGCACCACTGCGGCGAAGAACAATGTTTACTGCACGAGTGAACATCCAGTACACATATGCATGCACGAGCCACGCCGCCATCTGCGCTTTTCAGCATTCTGTACATATAGCTTCCATTCCACACATCTAACTCATTTGTCGTACATCTAGCTCATGGTCCGTACATCCTGTTCCGTACATCTAGCTCATGGTCCGTACATCCTGTTCCGTACATCTAGCTCCTATAGATCCCACTCCGTCACACATTGCGGAAGGAGCAGTGTCCGCCAAGGAAGTGATTAGAGAAGTGAATTCAGGAATCAATGTGATTAGAGCACGGTCACCGCGCTGACAGGGCAGCAGCTGGTGCGGCCAAGGCGCCGTCAGTAGCCACCTGGCCCGGCGGCTGACTGACTGTGAGACACGCGCGGGCGCGAGCGGGTGGCGGGAGTCGCGGGCGGGGGCGGGAGTGGGGGCGGGAGGCGCGGGCGCGGGCTGGGGCGGGAGGCGGGAGGCGCGGGCGCGGGCGCGAGCGGGTGGCGGGAGTCGCGGGCGGGGGCGGGGACGGGGGCGGGAGGCGCGGGCGCGGGCGGGGGCGGGGGCGGGAGGCGCGGGCGGGGGCGGGGGCGGGAGGCGCGGGCGGGAGGTGCGGGCGGAGGCGGGGGCGGGGTCGGGGGCGGGAGGCGTTTCCATCGAGATGCCGACACCGGACCGTGGGCGTAGCCGGCGATCACACTCGCCATCGACGCGGCGCGACGTGCCGGCGTCTCATGGCGGCCAGTGCTGGCCGGCAAAAAGCCGGGGCGATAACGCCGCCCGAGCGAACAATAGAACGAGTCCCGGTGGTGTCGTCTGCCTCATCTCTGCGGCTCATCTCGGCCGCCTGCTGTTTATCGCGGTCATCTCCAACTGGACGACGGCACGCTCCGAAGACGTGGTACACGTGGCGCACGTGGCGCACGTGGCACACGTGGCGCACGTGACGAACGTGGCGCCTGTGGAGCACGTGGCGCACGTGGCGGACGTGACGAACGTGGCGCCTGTGGAGCACGTGGCGCACGTGATGAACGTGGCGCACGTGGCGGAGGCTGACGCGCTGTGACGCACGAGATAGCGCGGTGCCAACGTCACAGGTCACTGACGTCAATGCGCTCCGTGACGCGTTGGGATGGCAGGTCAAATTGAGCCGGCGCAATCATGGAACAGCGGGGCGTCGGTAGCTCGGTGGTTATGCTGAGCATCTGGCAAGCCAGAGGTACGGGGTTCAATTCCCCACGATGCACGCCCTCCCTGCCATGGCGAGAGCCAGGGGACGCCATATGGCCTCAGCTGCTGACTGAGTTCCACAGTCTCAGCCACCACCGATCATGGAGCAGCCGGTGTTATTTTGTCGTGATCAGCACGATGGGGTGGGGGGTGTAAGGAGCCTGCGAGGCGCGTCACGGACGGGTACCATTGGTCTAACAGAGGCTTCATAGAAGCGCGACTGGCGCGCTCGAGACGCTTTCCGGACGAGCTGCGTCCGATTACCGAAGATACTATTGGTGTCTTGAGGGTGTACGCACATAGTTGCGTCGGTACGATTGAGTTTCGACCGGATGTTTCGGTGTTCTGAAGATCTTGCACGTGCTTAGGATGGGTCATTCCGATGTCTAGAGCGGGTATACTGGGAATGCATATAGCGTCAAACTAAGTTTAATATGGTATTTTGGGCGTCAAGGTACCCATGACGTTGGTGCTGTAAAAGGTGACAAATAGGACACTCCAGGCAAGGTAGGAATTGTCCTATCTGTACACACACACACACACACACACACACACACACACACACACACACACACACACACACACACACACACACACAGGTATACTTATATGTATATATATATATATATATATATATATATATATATATATATTCCATAAAATTTCCATATTTCCAAGAAAAAAACAATGCATTTGGATAGTTGCATTCGAGGCATAAAATGCAATCAAGTACACAGGTGTATGCTTCAAATACGTAGGTGCAAACATCACGTACGAAGTATGCGCATTGAGTACAGTTTTAGCCATCAGTTAGGAGTATTCGATGCTTAAAGTTATTGCGTCATCGTTGATACAAGTATAGCGTCATTGCATTACTTGATTACATATCCGATTCAGCCTCCATCTCGTACTGTTGCAAATCCTGGTGTCGACATCACAGTACAGAGAAAACAAGTCGGTAGTATATGTGCTGGCGGACGCATTACTAAACACGGGGAATATGTCGCTTACTGCTCGCTCCGGATCGATCGGCACTGACGCACAGTTTCAGTTAAATGACTGAAACTCGGCAACATGTGGTGTAATGAACCGGGCCTTGTTGCTGACGGCAGGCGCTGCCTCCGCTGTCCGGTGTCACTGTCCGGTGTCACTGTCCGGTGTCACTGCCCGGTGTCACTGTCCGGTGTCACTGTCTGGTGTTATTGTCCGGTGTCATTGTCCCTTGTCACTGTCCGGTGTTATTTTATGTGCCACTGGTGTCACTGTTTGATGTCACTGCCTGTGCCACTGTCTGTTGTCACTACTGTCTGGTGTCGCTGTCTGGTGTCACTGTCTGTCTGCTTGTCAGCCCACGCTGCCTCCGCTGTCTGGTGTTACTGTCTGGTGTCACCGTCTGGTGTCACTGCCTGGTGTCACTGTCTGGTGTCACCGTCTGGTGTCACTGTTTATGCCACTATCTGTGCCACTGTATGTGTCACTGTATGGTGTCACTGCCTGATGTCACTGTCTGGTGTCACTGTGTGGTACCACTGTATGTGTCACTATCTGGTGTCGTTGTCTGGTGTCACTGCCTAGTGTCACTGTCTGGTGTAACCGTCTGGTATCACTGTCTATGCCATTGTCTGTGCCACCGTTGGGTGTCACTGTCTGGTGTTACTCCCTGGTGTCACTGTCTGGTGTCACCGTCTCGTGTCACTGTCCATACCACTGTATGTGTCACTGTCTGGTGTCACTGTATGTGTCACTGTCTGGTGTCACTGTCTGGTGTCACTGTATGTTGTCACTGTTTGTGTCACTGTCTGGTTCACTGTCTGATTCACTGTCTGGTGTCACTGTATGGTGTCACTGTCTGGCGTCACTGCCTGGCGTCACTGTCCGGTGTCACTGTCTGTCTGCTGTCAGCCTGCGCTGCCTCCGCTGTTTGGTGGGACTGGTGTCAGCAGCGATGGCGGTAATCGTGCTGAAATTATCACTGGAAACGTACTTTGTCTCGGTCACATCTGAGGGGGCGATGGAGCGCTAACTTTCCAGAAGTAGTGACGCCTTTCCACCATACGCCACCGTCATTTGCTTCCGGGAGAGGAGCACTAGCGACCGGCACCTACCGCGAGGATTGGAATTGCCGAGGACCGCCTGTTTCTGCGCCTGCACACAGGTGTGTTGGTGCCATCACTGTGGCCAGGTGTTACTGACGTCACGTGTGCAGATGTGGCAGAGATCTTGTTGGCCCGCATGTGTTATTGACATCGCCAGTACAGGTATGTCGGGGACGTGACTCCGCACATGCGTCATTGACGTCACCTGTACACGCTGTTGAGGTCGCTGATTGCACAGGCATAGTGATCGGCAGCATTTCCTCCGAGCAATCTAGCTCTCACCAGATTACTTTGAAAGGGGTAGTGTCGGCGCTGTCACTGCATTCAGAGGGGTTCGCAACAGTCTTTGCGTGGCCCAGAGAACAGCAGATGTGTGACGTTTCGGTCGTTTGTGACGCATTCGACTGCTGCGACTGCATTTACTAACTGGACTCCCAAGCCAGTTGATCACATATGGATCCGGAAATTCTTAAATCCGGCTATTAATGAGACTCGAACTCACGATTGAAATGTATGATATAGCGCTATACCACTGAAGTCCGGGAATAAGCCCATCCACGACCGTCCAGATGCTGGTAATGCTTCAGCTTTTCCGACCCATTAGAAGGGTACAATGGAATGAACGGTTGCTTTTAAGTGAACTTAAGGCATACAATATGGCCTCCAGACGAATTAAGATCATAAGATAAAGGCTGCAAACCTGGAATCCGTTTTAAACGGTTAAATTTGAGCTCCAAAGTATCCCGAAATAAGTTAGCCATTATGCACTTTTAATGGTGGAGGGATGCAAAGTGGTACAAGGGTGCACAAGTGATGTAAGCATACAAAAGCAAGTAGTCTGCATCAAGGAGTCATTGACGTATTCATGATGTAATCTACAAAATTTTGCGATACAAATATCGATCTTTTTATGCAATTCATGTTTTTCGCAACATATTGTACCACTTGGTTGGCTTTGCGTCTCCTTCGCCTGAGAGAAATAGCGCACATCAATGCCAAACAAAAATCATGTATGCCATGTTGTAGTTTCAGCCCACCATTTGCTGCGGTGTTACTTGGCGCCACCCATTC